>CAUYTI010110495.1:0-35453 GCA_963575145.1 Galago senegalensis | reverse complement strand
AGCCTCAAGCTGTCCCCCCTAGGTAGAGTGCCGTGGCATTACAGCTCACAGCAACCTCCAACTCCTGGGCTCAAGCGAGTCTCTTGCCTCTGCCTCCCAAGTAGCTGGGACCACAGGCGCCCACCACAACACCCGGCTATTCTTTGGTTGCAGCCGTCATTGTTGTTTGGCAGGTCCGGGCTGGGGATTCGAACCCGCCACCTTAGGTGTACGTGGCTGGAGCCTTAGCTGGTTGAGCTATAGGCGCCGAACCGATTTATATTATTTTCAATAATAATCTAAATTTTCAGAGTAAAGAAAATGTCCAACCATAAACCATCTTTTTACATTTATTACATGTATATGAGGATATTTTGAACATTTATGATTTCAAGAGAAAGAATTATAGATAAATTTATAAATGAGAGATATTAAAATCACATCAGATAATTAGATAATCTTACCCCTAAAAAAATTACAAGGCACATTTCTGGCTCTTTGTTTAAAACAGAAAACACTATAGTAATACTTCTGGTAATCACATAGTGTTAGCTAATATCTAACCCTTTTTATCTTTTTCCAGTATGTGCCCTGGAGTGTGAACATATATGTGACAAATATTGATGAAGTCATGGCTGTATTGCTCTTTTTATATTGACCTTATTTCATGAGTGTATTGTCCTGTCTTATCTCTTATTCTATTATTTATTTTTATTTTTATTTTTTGCAGTTTTTAGCCGGGGCTGGGTTTGAACCCGTCACCTCCAGCATATGGGGGTGGTGCCCTACTATTCTGAACCACAGGCGCTGCCATTATTATTATTATTATTATTATTATTATTATTATTTTGAGACAGAGTCTCACTTTGTTGCCCTGGGTTGAGTGCAGTGGTGCCCTAGCTCACAGGAACCTCAAATTCTTATGCTCAAGTGATCCCCTTGCTTCAGCCTCCCAAGTAGGTGGGACTACAGGTACCTACCATAACCCCTGGCAATCTTTAGAGACGGGGTCTCGATCTTGCTCAGGCTGGTCTTGAACTCCTGAGCTCAGACAATCCATCCGCCTCAGCCTCCCAGAGCTCTAGGATTATAGACCTGAGCCACCCCACCTGGTACCTTATCTTTTAATAACTAATTATAGTGGTAGCCATTGGGACACAATGATATCAAATCATGGATTGTTTTTATAACCAAGAAGCCCAGTTTGAGAAATGTTTGATGAAAGCTATAACCCAATTATAGCCCAAGAATATGGGGAAAAGGGAAAGGGAAGGGAGAGGAGGAGGGAGGGTAATTATTGGGACCACACCTACAGTGCATCTTACAAGGGTACATGTGAAATTTACCAAATGTAGAATATAAATGTCTTAACACAATAACTAAGAAAATGTCATGAAGGCTATGTTAACCAGTTTGATGAAAATATTTCAAAGTTATATATAAAACCAGCACATTAACTAAGAAAATGCCATGAAGGCTATGTTAACCAGTTTGATGAAAATATTTCAAAGTTATATATAAAACCAGCACATTATGCCCCCTGACTGCATAATGTACACAGCTATGATTTAATAAAAACAAAACAAAACCTTTGTCCATAGAAAAAGCGAATGATCTTAAATCTCTCGAGGGCCATCCATGCCCGCACTGAAACCAGACAGAGGGGCCCAGGCTCCCTATGGAGGGTCTTCCCAGGCTGGGGAAAGAGCGAACTGCACTCAAAGATGTTCTAAGGTCAGACTGTGCGGCGAGGTCTTGGAGCATTCTGAAGCAGTAGGTAAGAGTTGTCTCCATTTCTGAAGGAATGTTAAAGGTCAAGATGATTAATGTTTAAAACAGAAAAGGAAGGAAACAGAGGGCAGAGAGGATGGAGAATGCGGTCAGGCCCCTGGACCTATGCGGATGGCGAACTTTCCCTCCGGAGCCATCTCACCCAGACCCTCGCTTCTGACTAACCCACAGAGTTCTAACACTATCGTCTTCATATTTTCTGCTCTTCCTATATGGGGGGTGGGCGGGTAATAGAGAATGAATTTCATTTACTTTTTATAGCTCACAGGCTTGAGCTTCAGTACCCTGGTGGACAATTTGAGCTCCCAAGTGGTGGGCAGTGAGGGAGGCTGATCATAGGGGATAGGTGGGTGGGTGAGTCATATGCTAGATGATGGCTGGGGCCGTTGGGAACAGGTAGGTGGTGGTGTGGGCTGGTAGGTGGGTGGGTGAGGTAGTAGGAGGGTGGGTCATGGGCCAGAGGGTAGCTGGGACTATGAAGAGATTGGTTCCTGAGCACAGTCCAACACCGTAACAGAAAAGACGTCCCAGCTCAGCATATGGAAGACTATGAAGATGTCCAATTAAGCTTTTATTTTTCTCTCTTGTTAAAAAGGAGAAAAACTGCAAGTTTTCTCTTTTTAATAATTTTGTGTAATTAAACTCTAGGCTTTTAGATGAGATGCATACTAATAAATTCTCCATGGAGTCCTTTAGAGATAAAGCACAGCTGTTCAATTCAGTGTCTTAGAATGTTTTTCTCAAAAGAAATTTTATTCTTTAAATGGCCCAAATGACCTCCTGTATTTTATCTTCTCTTGCCTCTCTTTTTTCCTGATTCTTGTTAGCCTTAGTAAATTATACTTCTTATGAGATATCAGTTATTTCTACATCTGTGTTTAAGATTCACCATTTCATCTTCCTTCAATGACTTTAACTGGGATTTTATTACAGTATATGATATTGGATTCTTTTCTTAATATACATATTTTACAGGTTAAGTTATAATCTGGGTTTATGAAATATTCAACAAAATGATTTGATTTACATATATGTTGACAAAGGAACAAAGAATGGAGTACGACATTTAATTTGAATCCACAAGGACAACTTTCCCCCTCCTCCCTTGGTGTCTGACTAACTTAAAGTGTGCTGTGATGACAAGGAAGCCATCACTTAAAAATTGTGAGAGACCCCCCTTCTCTAGGATGTACCAAGCAACACTGGATGGAATTGAAATACTTGATTTTTTCGAGACTCTCCCTCCTATCCCATTTAAGTGGCCTTAAACTGCCCACTTACCTCATTCTCCATCAAGCATTACTACTGACCACTTTCTTTGTTTTTTTTTTAATGTTTATTTTTAACTTGGTAACATTTATATTCTAATGTAGAAATTAGAATGAATTTTAGATCATAAATTATTTTATTTATTTTTATTTTCTCTATACATGTACATGTGTTTATTTGGTTTCCACTTTTTGCCTTAAGAAAATTAAAGAGACTTAAAATTTAATAACAATAACAATATTTAAGATAAGGACTAGAAACAGAAACCTCATAAAGAATGAACGAAGGTAAATACATTTGGAAAAGAAATCAGATGATTGCTACAATGAAATATTGAGCAATAATAATAATAATAATGCAAAAAAAGTAACATTCACATTGTCAGATAAAAGTATGTCTATCTGCTCAGCGCCTGTGGCTCAAGTAGCTAAGGCACCAGTCACATACACCTAAGGTGGTGGGTTCGAATCCAGCCTGGGCCAGCCAAACAACAATGATGGCTGAAACCAAAAAAAAAGGCCAGGTGTTGTGGCGGGTGCCTGTAGTCCCAGCTACTTGGGAGGCTGAGGCAGGAGACTTGCTTGAGCCCAGGAGCTGGAGGTTGCTGTGAGTGTGATGCCATGGCACTCTACCCAGGGGGATAGCTTGAGGCTCCGTCTCAAAAAAAAAAAAAAAAAGAACTGCAGGATAAATCTAAATGTAGAAACCAGAGGCAAGCTTCCAAAGAAGACAGTGTCTACAGCTTCAGCATTGAAGGGAAATATTATCTCCACTTTTTAGAAGTATGGGAAGAAGGAATCATAGGCATATTCACCCTTGTAAGGGATGCTTTTAAACAAAGATGCAAAACCGCAGGTTTCGGTTACCACACCCTTCCCATGCTGTGGCACCCTCTAATTCATGACACTTCATTCATAAAGTGACTTCTGTTCTCCACCGTCTGGATGTAATCAGAACAGTAATTTGTCTTGATGTTCATTTTATTCAAATTTCCCTCTTTCAAAAGTTATGTGTATATACTCTTCTTTCTCTTCAGATCGCATAAATCCTTCACTGTCAAAAGTTATGTGTTCTTTAATTCTCATCTCTCTTGTGTGATGAAAGACTTTATGCCCTGTTAATACAATTTTAAGCATCAGGAAATATTCGTGAGGATGGGATGGTATTTGGGGAATAAACATGTTTTATTAGATTATTGATATTGCAGCACATGGGCTGTGCCTTTTCTTATAGGGTCATCCCTTTTTTATTTTTAAGCTACAAAGAAAGAGCTTTTTAGAAGTGTTTTGTGAGTGCCTGAGTAAACCTGCCAGTGTCATAGTGGTGATGGTGGTAATGGTGACAATTACCCTAATTGCTTAGTGTCATCAGTGCAGAGCACCAAAGTTCATCTCCTTTAAGAGAAGTGGTGCATGCAAAGGTAATCTAGGGCATGTATGGTAGTGTTTGAATGAAGAAATACTATAAAGAAATGTTGGGAACCTTATCAGAATTTTAGTGATAATTTTCCAAATATGAAGAGATTGGCAAAGAGAAGACCTGTGTGAGAGAGAGCTGGGCTTCACAATGTAGACCACCTGCCTTCTGTGAGACTCAACCTCCTCCCTATAAATGGGAATAATAAAGCCTGACCTCTGAGGGTGTGGTGGGCATAGACCCCTGTGCTTCTCATGTGAACAAGACAAAATAAAAAACCCTTAAGCCTAAACACAGTGTACAAAATGAAGCTGACCACAGGGAGAGCCTCCTACACACTGTATGTCAGTGAATCGAAAATGCCATGGACAGGCATGTTGCTACTGTAAAATAGCCACTGTGGTGAACTTCCCTGGGGCATGTGGAGCATGAGAAGAGATTTAGAGGAATCCCACAGAAGTACAGAAACAGAGTCGATTTTCCATTTTTCCTTTGGGAGCATCTTCTACTGAGTCAAATATTTGCCTTTCATAAAACTCATGTAAATTCTATTTTTATGCCTTTCTATAATAATTATACCAAATGTGACTAGGCTCTTCAGTGCTTATGGGCTTCTCTCAGGCCTCCCCATGTGCTTGTCATGCCTGGTAAGAGCACAGACACCACAGTGAGGAGACTAGGAGAGAACACGGGAGCTGGGTGAGACCCAGGCCCAGGCCATTGCTGCCTGTTCGTGGTTGGTGAATACAATGTGTTCTTTTAGTCCTTATTCCAGAGTATGTGTCACTGGCTCCCATTTCTCTCTGATTGTGGATCCAGCTGCTTCCCTTCTCACACTGGACCTTCTCAGATCCCTTCATGGATACTTATCAGCTTCATGGAAGTCGATGTTCTTCAGGGACCTGCCCCTTTCTTGCTTTTCTCTTTGTTCTATATGTGCTTCCTATATAATTTAATCTGCTCCAGGGGCTCCAGCTAACATCTATTGATCCAACCAATATCCACATCTAGAGCTCCAGCCCAGTCTCTCTTCAGGCCTCCAGGGGCATGTTTCCAGATGCCTACTAAACATTCCCACTTAAATACCCCACAGGCACTGCCAGCCAGCACTGCCAAGACTGAACCTGTCATCTCTGTCTCCCCTCTTCAAACTTGCCCCCCACCAGTGTTCTCCTCTCTTGATGATATCTCTGCCTGTATAACAGTCCAAGATAGACAGCAGGGAGCCATCCTTACTCTCTCCTTCATTCAGTAATCAAACTAGTCTTCAACCCCTGAGAGATCTACCTCATTCATAAGTATCTCCTGATTCTCTCCACTTCTTTTCATCACCACTGGCACATCCACCAAATTTTTGCTGAGTCTCTGAAACGGCTTTCTGTTCTCTCCTGGGCCCTTACTGGGATGTGCACCTGCTCCATGCTGCTGCCCCAGTTCTCCTCTTGGTGGTGAGAATGGTCTTTTTTTGTTTTTTTTTCCAAAACTGAACTTTATTTTAAGGAAATCCAGTGCATAAAAATCCAAGCTTATAGAACAAACTGAAGATCACAGACATTATCAATGGACAGTTTATTTTACATACGGTAGAGTTTCTTCATAAAATGACCTTTCCTAGAATATTTACTCCAAGATTGGAATTATGCAGAATCCTTTATTTACTTTTTATTTTATTTTATTTTTTTGAGAGAGAGTCTCACTTTGTCACCCTTGGTAGTGTGTCATGGCATCACAGTTCACAGCAACCTCAAACTCTTGGGCTAAGCTTCTCCTCCAACTTCTCCTTCCCTTCTAAAGGGGATTCTCTTGCCTCAGGCTCCCAAGTAGCTGGGACTACAGATGCCTGTTACAATACCTGGCTATTTTTAGAGACGAGGTCTCAGTCTGGCTGGTCTCTAACCCATGAACTTAGGCAAACCACCTGCCTTGGCCTCCCAGACTGCTAGGATTATAGGCTTTAGCCACCATGCCCAGCCTTCAGAATCCTTTTATTTACATTTTAATTAATGTGGGCACAATTCACAATCACAAAGATGTGGAAACAACACAAGTGCCTCTCATCACAGAAATGGATTAATAAATTGTGATATATGTATACCATGGCATATTATTCAGCCAAAAAAAAAAAAGAGTGTGGTCTTTCTAAATTGCAAATCTGATTTAAGTCACCTACCTGCCTATAACATATAAACACCTTTCCCACCCTCAGGATAAACCTCATTCTCCTGGTCAAAGCAGCAGGAACCCCGTGACTGCCCCTCTCCCAACTAAGTCTCCACTTGCCACTTGCTTTCATGTCACTTGTGTTCTGCACTGTTTGAAATTCGCCAATTCATGTTCTCTCTCACCTCTTGGGCATCTGTGACCACCCTTTCCCTTCTGCTTAAAGAAATTTCCCTCTCCCTTCTTTAGCTAAGAGAATAATGTTTAAAAATGATGGAGTTACAAGCAACTTCTCTTCCCTTTCTAAAGTTCAATATTTTGCCTTGGAAAGTGTCAGTTTGAATAGAAAAGGCCTATAGCATAAGTTGTCTTCTGGGGTAGCAGTGTTAACTCTAAGAGGCCAGGAATTACATTTCTTTAAATTGCTACTTCTGGATGCAGACACCATCTGTTTATTTTTATTTGGCAAACACTTAAGTAGTATTTACTAGGTACCAGGCATACATTATTTTCATACTTTTTTTTTTTTTTTTTTAAAGAGCCAGGTTCTTGCTATGCTGCCCGGGCTGGAGTTCAGTTAATATTCACAGATGCAATGACTGTGGTGCACTACAGCTTTGAACTTTTGAGCTTAAGCCATCCTTCTGCCTCAGCTTCTGAGTACCCTGTATTGCAGGTGCAGGCCACTACTCCCAGCTTACATTAACTCTTTAGCCCTTCTAACAACTCTAGAAAGGAGGTAGAATTATAATCACCATTTTATAGACAGGGGAATTGAGACATCAAAGGTCATTTGTCTACACCATTGTTTAGCAACAGAGGCCTTGACTCAGGCAATTATCTGTTTAATTTTTACACTAAATTGCCTTAGCACAGTTGCTTTAGCTTTAGGAGAAAAATCCTCAACATATTGAACTCAGCATGTTGGGTATTTTCTTTACTACTACTACTGGTAGTTACCAAGCCTGTTTATCCTTCTAAATCTACTCAAAAAACAATGCTACAATCCTAAATTACTTCCCTGATGCTGGTAAGTCACCTCTGCTTGGCCTCAGTCTTCGTCCTGGCCGACCTTGCTTGCAGAAAGCAAGCAGAGATACACAGGAAGCAAAAAACTCTAAACATTTTCCCAGGGACACCTTTACCTTCTCTCCCAAGCCTAAACTTCAGGTCTAGAAATAAGTCATCGAGCTTCACTAGAACAAGGGCATTGGTCTTGACAAACATTTGAACATAACGAATCATTAACACGACACATACAGAGTCAGGTTTCCCCAGCACGCTGAGAAAAGTGCCAATATGCTGTGCACCTGTGACAGGTGAGGAGTACACCTATAACTCTGACTCAAACTCTGTACAAAAGCAATTCATGCAACCAAAATGTTTGCATCCCTGTAGTATTCCAAAATTAAATAAATTTAAATAAACCTTTTGAATGTAGAAAAAATATCTGAAGTAATATATGAAGGACTAAGCAGAACTAATGGTTAACTTCATTTTCTTCAGAATCTTACTCAGTGTCACTGAGAGAACCATTTAATCGCAAGGCAGTTGGCCATCTGTAATTTGAGACTGAGTAATTCATAGACCCCCTCTTCTGTCACTAGATTCATCTCTGTATGTTTGACATTTCCCCATGAGTATTTAGTACTACTAGATCTCGGGAGATAGGTTGAAGACCTAGGTGCACATTATGAAAATTAAATGTGGCATAGAGGTGACCAAAAACACTAGCTAGAAACATTTACTACATGAAAATCTGGCTCTCAGAACTATACATGATGATCCAGATACTTAAAGTTACTGTAATGAGAAATCAAATCCTTCCCACCCTTGTTTCAGACACCATACTTCTAGTAATGCAGCCCAAGTTTGTAACACTATGCCTTTGGCTCACACCAAGTGTTCAATAAAATCCTCACCCTTTCTTCCATGAATAATAGTTAAATCAGTTCTCCCATGCCTGCACTTTCACCACTGATTTTTTAAATAAACCTACCCTTAATGTTTTTTCTCAAATAGTTTTAGGTACTTTTTTGTTCACTGTCTTCGATGCCTTCATGGAGAAGAATCACCACTGATTCAGTCCTTCAGAAAAATTTGCCTCAGGACACTTACATCAGGCTAAATTAGGACATTCTGAAATGATGTGATACCAAATGCCTTTAACCACTTTGCAATCAATTCCTAGAAAAATGCAGTGGGGAGAAAAAAAGAAAAGATGTGGAGGGTAGGAAAAGAAGATAAAGCTCCAGAAGACGAGTGAATCTTTATAACATTGGAATCAAGAAATTCATTATACGTATGAAAAACACAGCTGTTGCTGGAATAGAGCATGACTCAGCCTTCCACCCTGGCAGACTTTCACTCTGGCAGCAGGAATTGGACCTGAAAGGCTTCTACCGCTATGAGTCCTGATTTTCATTTAGTCCTAACAGCAAGAAAAATCACCCTGGAGCAAGAGCATGCTGATTTTGTTAATTCCTTCAAATATGTCCCTTGTTTAAATCACTGCTGATTAAACATTCCTGACATCTTCCCATTCTCCATGTGCCACAACTTGTCAGGTGATCACAGTGGAATGCAAAAGCCAAATCTGTTATTTTTTAAATGTTTACTGAAAGTGACCAATGGAAAAAACAATAGCAGCTAACATGATGAAGTCTTTGGTGACCTGTCTGTCTTTTACTTGATGTTGGAAGTCTTTAGGCAACAAAATATTAGCGGTTAAGAAAAGACTATCAGGACATGAGTAAGCCCATGGATGAGAACTACTCCAGTCCTGGACCTTGGCTGCCAAATAAGCCTTTCTAAGTGACACTGACTGTTCCTCTGCTATTGAAGGTTGTTCAGGTAGACATTGTAACTTTGGCTATGATCATGGATTTTCACTTCACCTTATCAGAAACTGTTCAAGATTCACTCTAGTATTTGATTCTCTATTTTCCTAACAATATGAATTCTAAGATAGTGAAACTGCTTATTACAAAAGAAACAAGCACATGTAACATGTTGTTAACTGAAAGTTCATTTTTACTTTGCTGCCTCTAGGATGACAGAAATTAGACTTTCTGGTTCATATGTGACAGTAATGAGGACAGGATGACTGCACAGCAAACCCCTCACTTCCACCTGCCTAATCCCCATCAAGCTCTGGCACCTGTGTTAGGGAGGCAATGACCATCTTCAGAGTGACACAACAGAGTTAGGAGAACGGGTTTTCTATTCTTGGCCTTTCCCACAAATTGTGTGACCTTGAATAAGTAATTTAAAATCTCTGATCCTTAATTTCTCACCTACATAGACATTGGACTAGAATAAGACCTTGGATTTTATATGCCATGGTAAGACTTCTCTCTTCCTAACAAGAATTATCTTCCTGGAGTATGTTACTAAGATTTTATGTGCATACCTAATTCAGTGCAATCTGGGACATGAGATAATATAATTATTGCTTAAATACTCTGAATGAAAGATCAGGTAACAAATCATATATTTATATTCTGCCAAAAAGATTCTATTTTAGGGATCTGATTTTGCTGACTTCAGGGTCATTTTCATACTTGATCTTAGCCAAAGGGCCAAGAAGTGATCAAATCTCAGTTTTAAAAATGAATTTAGCCTAGAATGACACTGCTGTCTCAGGGATGGGGAGGAAGGTGTAAGTGCCAGAAGCCTCATCCTGGTGTCTATCACCAACTCCTTTCTGGGACTCAGGTCAGTCATCTACTTTCTTTGTATCTGAATATTTTTATTTCTTTTTATTATTATTATTTTTGGGTATTCATTGAGAGTCAAGAAACCAGGTTACAATGATCATGTTTGTTAGATAAGGTCCCTCTTACAACTGTGTCTGGCCCCCAAAAGGTGTGTAACAACAAGACCCCCCCCCCCTCCTTTCTCTCTGTACTCTCCCATTCCCCCACCCCTCACCATGTCATTAATTGACATTAATTGTCCTCATATCAAAATTGAGTACATAGGATTCATGGTTCTCCATTCTTGGGATGCTTTACTAAGAATAATGTGTTCCACTTCCATCCAGGTTAATACAAAGGCTGCAAAATCTCCATTTTTTTAAATGGCTGAATAGTATTCTATGGTGTACATATGCCACAGCTTGTTGATCCATTCCTAGGTTGCTGGGCATTTAGGCAGTTTCCACATTTTGGCGATTGTAAATTGAGCTGCAATAAATGGTCTAATACAAGTGTGTTTATAATAAAAGGTTTTTTTTCCTTCCGGATAGATGCCCAGTAATGGGATTGCAGGATCAAACAGGAGGTCTAGCTTGAGTTCTTTGAGGCTTCTCTATACTTCCTTCCAAAAAGGTTGTATTAGTTTGCAGTCCCACGTCTTTGTTATTTTCAATCCAAAACAGATACAATTTCTTAAAAATTTGGGGGGTTATGATCAGATTAATAAACTGTGGTAGATGTACACCATGGAATACTGTTCAGCCATAAAAAGTTGAGGAGACTTTACATCTTTTGTACTTAGCTGGATGGACTTGGAGAACATTCTCTTTAGTAAAATATCACTAGAATGGAAAAGCAACTGTCCAATGTACTCAATGCTAATATGAAGCCAGTAAATGTACTAATACATCCCCACACAAAAGAATAACTTAATTTAATTCAAGTGGGGGAGAGGGGACGGGGAATGGTGTGCTCTCACCTATGGGCACAATGTAAAAGTATATGGCACATTTCCTGGGTGAAGGGCATAACTACAACAGGGATCTTACCTAAATAATGCAAACATTGTAACCTAATGGTTTGTACCCTCATATGAATCTGAAACAACAATAACAAAAAATCTTTGGGGGCTTTCTCGTGTGTCAATTTATAATTCCCTTTGTTAGACAAAAGCTATACCCACAAATCTCTCCAAGATAAGCCCAGTTTCAGTTAGGAGGAATAAGTTTTAGATCTATTGCACAGCAAGTTGACTACAGTTAATAATAATATATTGTATACTTCAAATCTGAAAGAGTAGATTTTAAATGTTCTCATCACAAAAAAAGTTAAGTATGTAAAGTGATAGATATGTTAATTAGCTTGATATAATCATTATGCAATGAAGTATATCAAAATATCACATTGTACTCCATAAATATATAAGATTATTATTTATCAATTTGAAAAAAGATAAGCCCTTGTTACTTGAGACTCCTGAGGAGGTTGTTATGGCTCAACGCCATTAATGTTCTTAGAAGCTTATTATTTAAAGGAGAGAATCTCCAAGCCATGTTCTTATCCTTATCAGGCCTATTATCTGTCTGAAAGAGCTTATGAGGTGCTTCTTTAGATATTTTTCATGTTTTAACAAAGAACTTTATAGTCTCACTCTGGATATGGTCCTTCCCCAAGGCCCATTCTTATTTGAGGACTCTTTACAGGCTGAAAAGACTTATTTCAGATCCTTTACATTTCCTCCAACTTCTACTTTGACACTTAGTGGCTTATTCTTCAGTTCTTCTTTGTCCTCTCTCATACTTGTTTGGTATCAGCAAAAAGCCAAGTAGTGTTCTAAGTTCTGTACCTGGAAATCTCCTTAGCTAGATCATCAGTTTTATCATGTATGTTTTCTATTTTCCACATGACTACAGGAAATAGTGTTAGTAAACTTCTCACCATCCTCCAGCTTTCAATAATGACTGCTTTCCTCTCCTCCCAGTTTTCCAACAATCTTCTTGAGGTCCATCCAGCTTTTGCCTCCTGCCTGGTCCCCAAAACCTGACACAATGTTTAGGCTTAGCATCAATTATGTATGTATCTATCTATTACTGCATAATCAATCATCCAACATCTTAGTAGCCTAAAACAACAAGCAGTTCCTTGTCTCCACACTTTGGGTGTGTCAAGAATTTGGGAAGATCTCAGCTGGGCAGTTCTGGCTCCAGGTCTCTTCTTTAGGTAGAGTCAGACAATAGCAGGAGCTAGAAAAGCTGAGAGATGGCCAGGCCTCTTTCTCTCTTCATGTGGTCTCAGGGATTCTCCATTTTATCATTCCACATGGGCTAATTTGGGCTTTTTACACCATGATGTTTTCAGGGCAGCTAGACAGCTGACATGGTAGTTCATGGTTCCAAGTACAAGTTGCCACAAACCACATTGAACCTCATCCCTTTTTATGACCTAACCTCAGAAGTTACTTAGTGTCATTCTACCATATTCTATTGATAAGGAACAAGTCACAAACCAAATCAGCCTCAGGGGAAAGGGAGATAATACCCCATGTCTCAATGAAAACAGTGTCAATTATATTATATATTGTAGGAAAAGCACATGGGATTGTTGTGGCCATCTTTGGCAAACACGATGTAATACAGTCTGTGGCTTCTATATGACAGATGGAAGCATGCAGAGGAGAAAGAAGTGGGAACTGCTTCTCCTTCTCTTTGCTTTGCCAATATTCTACTATGCCATCCATAGGCCAGTTTGGAAGGGCCCTGTAGGATGAGTGTAGGGGATCCCATCGGATGTCCCAAACCATGGCTACTCCTTAAAGTTTGCTTTGGAATATTCAGCTGATCTGCAGAATGGCACTTGTAATTTCATTTTATCCTCAGCATTAGAGTAAGTATTTATTATGAATACAAAATTATTTTCAAGTGTTGCAATATCTGGGAAGAAGTAGATGAGTATTTAAAAGAGAATTTTAAGTGTCTTGGCTAATGATTGATTTTAGCATAAGTCACCTTCAGTATTTTTATGCCTTACAACAGTTTTGGATAGAAGAGATTGCTGGTCATGCATTATCATATAACCAAGTGTATATCTCCAGGTGAGATCTCCTCTTTTACAGAATGTCCATGTAATCACCTAGCCCATGTCTCCATTTGAATGTCTAAAGGGTACCTCAATCACATTATCTTTCCCCAACCTAATATGTGCTCTTTTAGCATTTTCTTTCACAGTAAATGGCACAATTATCCATATAATGCTATTGAGTGCCCCTCCATGACTCAAACTGGCACATTGCTTTATACCTACACCACTAGTGAAAATCTTTATCCTCTCTTATCTTGACTATTTGTGTAGCTTTCTAACTAGTTTTCCTAGTTAGAAGACTCACTTTGCCTTCTTCCACAGAGTCATCCACATTGCAACCAAAGCAATTTATTTTAATATGCTAATCTGATTATCTCATACAATCTCCACTAAAAACCTGTACTGTCTCCACTTCATTCTTAAAGCTCCATATAGACACAGTGCTGTACAAGGCCCTATATAGGAGTCATTTCTGAAAACTGATTTCACCCCACTTTCGCCATGTATTCTAGGCCTCAACTGCATCCTTCAACTGCAATAAACTCTCCCATTTCAGACATCTCCTAAACCTGCCTTTACCTCTATAATGCTTCACATTTTTCAGATATCTAATGAAATATTACTTCCTCAGGGAAAATCTTCTCTTATCTGTCATATTAGACCAGGAGCCCCTATAATAAGCTCTCATAGCATCCTATGATTTTTCTCCAGAGCCCTTAACATGGTAATTATGCTTTTCCATGGTTATTTTATTAATATTTGCTTTCCTTTCAAGGTTGTGAACTCTTTGAAGGTAAGAACCAGATCTATTTTGCTCTATCCTAGATTATCAGCACATGGCACAGTGCCTGGCACCACTGTAGGCCTTTTCTGACCACTCAATCCAAAACATTCACTTCTCTGACATTCACCTCTCTTAAGTCTCTTGCCTCAGTTGTTTTTCTTTAAATCACCCATTATTATCTCTGTGTGTGTCTTGTGTATGTATATATCCCCATATATATGTATGTATATATGTGCATATGGATATGTATGTTTGTGTATATATGATTTGTTCACTTGCTACTATCTTTCCCCTCTAGAATGTAAAGGCCAAAAAAATCAGAGACTTTCATCTTCTTGTTCATTTTTGGATCTCCACTATAACTGGCTTGTAATAGGTGTCTAGTAAATATTTATTTAAAACATGAAAATGAATGGTAGGTACTTGAGAAATAAATCCCAGAAGTTCCTTCTTTAAGAATCAATGACAAAAATATACTGCATTACAAAAGAAATTATACATTAATATGCTTTTATTGTAGAAGAATTGCTTTTCACAATCTGCCCAAAATGACATTTTGACAGTTTTATTCATTTCATCACATGCCATTAAACAACAAAGGGATATATTTGGTTTACTTTATTTCCACTTTGTTGATCTACAAATCTCAATCAGACTCTTCATCCATAATCTTGAATGAAAACCATTTGGGGTTTGATAGAGGCAAAAATTCACACAAATCAAATACTTCTGGAGTCTTTGGAATCAGATGACTTGGGAATTAAACAGACCTACATTTGAATCTCAGCTGCATATTTATTAGCAATATAACTGTGGGAAGCCATATAAATTCTCTTGACTTCAGCTTTCACAGGAAGCATATGACTTGTAGTTAGTTTGGTTATAGGATGGACAAGTTCATGATACAAGGTCATAATCAATAAATGTTATCTATTTATTTATATAGATAAATGTTATCTATTTATATATATAGATAACATAATATAAATGTTGTCTATCTATTATCTATTTATTATGCATATCTACCTCTAAGTCCCCTTGACAAGAGGAAATTGAGGCCCTAGAATTAAAGAGAATTTCCCATGGCCATTCTTTTTACATCTAGGTAATAGACATTTGCCAGGTTGGTGATTAAGCATCATCTAGCCATCATTTGTCCTGGGGACTTTTTCAGCCAAAATCCACTGTATTTGGACTCACACTGTTTTCTAAGGAAGGCTAGAGAGTCCATTATGCCCTTCAGTTCCAACTGAGATGTTTTCCATTCCAACAGAGGGGAGACTCAGTCCAATCAAAGAATCTGAATGAGAAATACAATGGAAAGAATTCTTCCCTATCCTAGTTTTTAGGATTCCTCTTATTTTCTCCTCTCTAGGGCATAAAGGGAAAATCAGAAATATGGATGCTACTAAACTACTTTATTTCATAAGTACCATTTCTTTAATTATATTGAAATATTTTGGTTATGACAATTTACTACAATGCAGTTCTGGTGAGCTTTAGGTTCAATTTTACAAGTAGACAAGAAATATATCAAACACAAGAATGAGTAAGTTTGATAGATAGCAAGTAAAACTGATGTATACAATAATTAAAATTAGGGCTCAGTGCTTGTAGCTCAGTAGCTAGGGCGCTGGCCACATACACTGGGGTGGCAGGTTCTAACCCAGCCAGGGCCTGCCACACAACAATGACAACTACAACAAAAAAATAGCTGGGCATTGTGGTGGGTGCCTGCAGTCCCAGCTACGTGGAAGACTGAGGCAAGAGTTTGAGGTTACTATGAGCTGTGATGCCACAGCACTCTACCCAGGGCAACATAGTGAGACTCTGTCTCAAAAATAATAACAATTAAAATTAGATAATAAATCTGAAGCAAATTGCATAGTGCCATGACAGTGCTTCATACAGCATATGAGATTTTAAGGAAATATTATCAACGTGGGATTCATTAAATAAAATTACATAATAAAAATAACTTTGACCAGATGATTTATTTTATGTGGGTATCTGACTAGTCGTTGAATAACAAACAAAATAGGGTCAGCTAGAAGTATTTACTGTTCAGTTACTGAAGATAGTGGATAATGGATAATTAACTAATTAGATTCCTGCCTAATTAGAAAAAATGGAGATTATATGCTTAAAATTCTTTCCTTACTGGAGGACTTGACTCTATGAAGATGCTCATCTGAGCTATGCCTACAGATTGTTCTTTATTTTAGCTTCAATTTATCCATGACTCAAGCTCTTCTTCATTTTGCCCTTATGTAGGAGTCTTACCATATTAGCATAACATTTTATTCTGAACCTGCTAGAAAGTCCTTTATTATATCACAAAAATTTCAAACTGGTTTCAGTTATTTTTTTTTATTAAATCATAGCTGTGTACATGGGGTACAGTGTGGTGTTTTCATATACAATTTGAAATATTTTCATCAAACTGGTCAGTTATGTTTTCTGAATCAAAACAATACCCTTTGATGTTTATAATTTAAGGTTCTATATTTTAAAGGCATTGAGCAAGTCATAATGGTAAACAAAAAGACCCTTAAACTAGTATTCATACCTCTCGTATGTGAAAAATTATATGGATAATTTCTACCCACAACAGATTTATTTTTGTGGCAGAGAATTTTACAGAATTGATTTAATTAGCTGTAACTATGCTCAGAGGCATAATCTGAAATGCTGTTGAATGAATGAGGAAAGTATTTTGGAAAACCCTCTCAAAATTCTCTTTTGTTCATTATTCAACAAACGTTTATTAAGCACCCACAGTTTGCATGGCAGCATACAACATAATGAAATTCTAACCTGGACTCCTTCTATTCTAGCTCTGGTAGTTAACTGAATGAATGAATACATTAATTAATCTCTTCAGCTGTCCATTCCCAGTCGGCGGGGAAAGACTATAGAAATTAAATGAATGAGTCAGTCTGAAAGGCAACAGAACATGTATATTTGAGCTCACTTTTGTTTTGTGCGCTAAACACAATTTACTACCTAACTACCCTTTCTGTTTCTTTAGGCTTAGGAATTTTAAAAAATCTTATCTCATGCAGGCAATGAACTATACACTTAATCATGAGTTTCTTAGAGGTGAGAATTGCAATTTGCAAGATTTTACAGATATGGAAAGAAAAAATGGCAAAGTAAATTTGGGCAGATAAGGGGAAATGTATTTTAAGGGCTGTTTCTGTTCAAAAAGTAGTTTTAGACTTAACAATATAGGATAGGTTGTACATTTTAGAGATGGGAATTGAACTCATTTAGGCCACTGGTTTCCAACATTTTACATTAGATTTACTGGATTTTTAAAAATATAAATCCTAAATTCTCATCTCCACAGATAACAATTGAGTGGTCTAGAAAGGAGGGGAGGGGAGGGAGGCATATAAATATTTGTAAGCATTCCCCAGAAGCCAAAGGTAAAACCCCCAGATCTAGTACAGATTGACATTTTTGGCATGAGGTACCAGAGGCCTTGTTAGAATAATTAGCTTACCTAAGGTCAACACAGCTTATAAGCCTTGAAGCCAGGCCTAGAATCAAAGTGTCCAATTCCCAGACTAGATTTCTTTTTGTTAAATCAATTAGCACCAATTTTACTTCACTCATATAGTGGGTAAAAGCTAATTACCAATTAGCAGTAGTTGGAAAGTCCAAGACTGACTATAACACATGTGACAAGCAAGTCCCCTCTTCCTACATGCTTTCTTTTCTTGCTAAGCACTGAATAAGTATTCAGATGGTTATCATGACACTACAATGATTATGAAAGACTTATTTAAAACTTTTATACCCATAAAATATATCATTCATATATTAAGGTAAAGAAAAATTTAATATTTTTTTCTTTTTTCTTTTTTTTTTTTTGAGACAGCACCTCAAGCTGTCACTCTGGGTAGAATGCTATGGCATCACAGCTCACAGCAATCTCAAACTCCTGGGTTCAGTTGATTCTCCCAGGGTTCAACTCCTGGGTTCAAGCGATTCAAGCCTCTGCCTCCCTAGTAGCTGGGATTACAGGCACCTGCCACAACACCTGGCTATTTTTTGGTGGCAGCTGTCATTGTTGTTTGGCAGGCCTGGGCCGGATTTGAACCTGCCAGCTCCTAGTACCTAGAACCTTCCACCTAGTACAATGCTGGGCGACAGTTGATGACAGTTGTTGCACAATAGAGGCAACATTCAACAACTAATGGTGGAACAAAATAATCCTTTATTACATTTTCTTAAGAAATTAAACAGAGTACCTTGAGTCAACTTGTGTAGGACAATCCCATATAAAGAAAATCATTAGAGAGATGGCTTTATAAAATAGTAGTTTTATAGTTACTTTTTACAAGAGTTTTGGCCTGATTTTTGTGATATATGTGTGCTGATTAAAGGTTATAATTAATGTTTTTATTGATAATACTAGGTACATTTATTAATAAGATCTATCAATATATCAGGCAAATTAGCCTTCTGTTTTCTAGCCTAATTGTCCTAGAAATCAGATCTACATAGTGAACGATAACACAGAGTATTTGGCAATTATTCACTATTCATACTTGCTATCTCTCCAGCTCAAATTCCAAGTCATTACCAGGTTGCAGTACAAGATTCAGCCATGGTTAGGGCTGGCATCACCAGAGGCACTGTCCCATAATAGGCAATCTTCAGAAACCAAAGTCTCCAAGGACTCTGATAAATTCTGTTCTTCATTTTCAGGCTTCATGTGGGAAGTGGCACCTGAATACTAATCTAACTAAGTGAGCCACATGGAAGCCAATCTGTCCTCCCTTCCAGGTTCTGCAATCGCTCATCTGAACACATATACCTTATCCAATCTACCCATCCTGAAGTCTTTGTACTTCTATTTAAACTGTATCCTCTCTCACTCCCTATTTTGGGCATGATAAAGTATAATTAACTGAAATAGCTCTTCTCACCTTTTTCACCTCTCTAGGGATCTGCTATTGAACTTACAAAACTCATGTACATGAAATAAAATTTGTCCTTGACATACCATTTGAGTTACAGTTGAGCTGTCATTCATATTGTTAAGTCCTTCATTTAGTAAGGCACTACTAATATGCAGTAAACATTGATTAAATAAAATTAATACCAAGTTTTCTTGTCTTTTGGGAAATATAACCATTGTTATTATCTGGAAAGATAAAGAGTTTAGTGCATCTGGTGACTCAAAGGAGTTCCACAGTATTGTGGAAGGTAGTAATCTAGTTATAGAAGATGACTCAATTGATGGTTATTTATAGCTAAATTGTTATGAAGCAGGGCATTTCAATCCCACCTTTACAACCCAACCATTGGGCTCCCTCTTTGACCCAACCACACATCCATATCCCATACATTTGTCTCTAAAGCTATCTGCCCTTTATACTGAGGAATAAATATAATTTTTCATTCTTTTAACTAATTCATGTTACAAGTAATCAACACAAAACATTAGCAAAAATGACACACATTTAAATCTGGCAGAGATGATTCACTAGCCAAATATCAATATTAAAAATAGAAACAGGAAAAAAATTAGCCATAGTGGAAATATTCATACCAAATAATGAATATTTAATCTCTGTTATATAACAGGTGAATTAGATGGCTTGGGGGAAAACAGGTATACATTTAAGGGGTTCATCTTAGATCTAACGTTAACATTAAAGTTAGTGTTAATGAAGGAACTGAGCTGTAAACAGGCAATACTAGAATTTCCTAACTCAGGACCAGGCACACAGCAGGGGCTCAGTAAATGTTTTCTGAATGAATGAATGAATGAATGAATGAACAAAGAGTCCTCTTCATATATCTGCAGTGTAACACTGGAATTTGAAGAACTGGCTTTAAAGTAGTCTGAATTTATGGATTAGTAAACTAGATTTGATTTTGGGAAAGTCAGTACTAAATATTATGTAGGTAGTTTTGTTTGTTAGTTAATTAAAATGACCACAAAGTAATTATTCTTACCCTTAATTTCTCAGCCTGAAAAGTTAATGAACTGTATCTGTTCCATGAATAATTGAGTTGAACTTGAAAGAGAACTCCCTATTCCAAAAGCCTCCCACACTAACAGTTAACTGTGATTTATCCTTTTACTTATGAATAATCTTAAGCATCTTCCATCTAACTTGACTGACAGTCTGTGCTTCCTCTGTCTTTATTCTCCTAGGAAGAAGATGTTACTCGTGAAAGTCGGTTTAATTTCAGTGGTTACGGGATGGGTCACTGCCTCCAAGTGAAAGATGGAACAGCTGTCAAGGCCACACCTGCAGCCAACCCACTCCCACAACCCCCAAAAGATGCAGATGCCATCAAGAAGAAGTTTGTGGATCGGGCAAAAAGGATTGACACTATATCTCGAGCTGCCTTCCCACTGGCCTTCCTCATTTTCAACATCTTTTACTGGATCACATACAAAATCATTCGGCATGAAGATGTCCACAAGAAATAGATGTGCCCTATAGACCTGGGACTTTCTTGCTTCAAGTGTTGTGCTTGTAAATACACAGTGAAATTGTCTTTATATCACTTTGACAGAGGAGGAGATTAAGGGAGGGGGGAGGGAGAGTCATGGGGTGGGTTACTTGGCACCTACATGAAAAAAGAAAACTCATGCAGGCAATGAAGGAAACTGCACAAAATTAAGGTATTGCAGAATCACAAGAGCATAATTCCTTTCCATAGTATTTAGCATTGTCCTTTCAGATGACATATCAATCAGACATGATATGCAGGGTCAAGTTCTAAAACACTATTTACTTTTTGGTCTGGTTTGGCTTTGACCAATTCTGTCTGGTATTGCCAAGTTAGCTTAAAACATACATACACACATACTTCGAAAATGCTTATAACATCTGACCATAGTGACTAGCCTATAGTGAGTTGAGGACCAAACTTTTTCAGGAAAATGCTGCCTCCTTTTTAAAACAAGCCTCCTAAGCTACATTCTTTACAATGTCTGTAATTAGTGTTTCACCTGAGAAATCCTTTTGTGGGTTGTAAATTATTTCTACTTATCCAGAAAACAATAATAAACAAACATCAATGACAAAGAACAAATTTCTACTTTACTGTCCGTATAGGTGTGCATTTTAATATTATTTTTCTTTCCTGGATGTAATTTTGGAGTTAAATTATGTATTATGTATTGTGTAACTGAAATGATAGTATACCCTCTAAGCGCTCATTTTATTTTAGATCCAAGTTAGTGCACTATATATATATGTATATATATTTTTTCCGCTTTGGCTATACTATGAGCAAGTTTAAGTGCCCAAGTGTGACTTAGCCATTGCAACCACTCAGCCACAGTATTTACGGAGATGGTGTGTCCTGAACAGTGTAGCTCAGATTAGCTTGAACTTTCCATTTCTGCTCTCATTGTAGTGTAATAGTGTACTAGTCCTAATGTCTACTGACCCATGATTTCTACTGTCAATCCAAGTGAATATCGTTTTCAATATCCTTGACTAACTTAAAGAATTTTGAAATTGTACTGTGATTTTCATAACCCGTTGCCTTTTTGGTACCAGAGCTACGTGGTTTGAATCCTGGCTACATGTTTTAAGTAAGAAAAAAAAAAAAGACGTATTTTTGCTTACTCAGATAAAAGACAACCTGTAAAAATATAAGGAAATAATTAAATTTTACATGTGCTGTAAAAGGGGTTATTATAAAAAGCATTTGTTTAATTTCAATAAAGCTAAGTGTGCCACAAACTTCTCTAGAAGCTTTCCTTTTTGCATTAAAATGATTTAGATGACAATAAGAACTTAGACTTTGTATCTGGTCTTCCTTATAAGCTTCACACATTTATGCAGCTATTATATTACTGATGCTTACCGTATCTCCATGAAGAAAGAAAAAAATGCATTATTCTCATTGTAGAAATAGGGAAATAGGAACATTAGTACCATTGTGAGCAGAATATTATACTGGGTACTTCATATGAGACATGGAAAAGTTCTAAGAACACTAAGGAATCATAAAATCTTAAGGCTAAGAAAAAACCCTCAGAGACCAATCCATCCAGCTACCTATCCTGATTTTTTTTTTTTTTGCAGTTTTTGGCTGGGGCTGGGTTTGAACCCACCACCTCTGGCATATGGAACCGGTGCCTTACTCTTTTGAGCCACAGGCACCACCCGTTATCCTGATTTTGTTAGGAATGAAGTTTCAATATGAAAGAAAAATTCTGAAAGCCCCAGTGAAATAGAGAAAACTCATATTGACCCTTGTAAGCTTTCCTTAAACCAAAGATACTCATCATGATAGGAAGACATGGATTTGTAAGTCGATGTCTATGGCCTTTTAAACCTACTCATTTCTATAAAAGAAGATTATTGCATACTAGCTAAAAGCATGAATTTTGAAGACAAAGAGACTATTTCAGCTACCCATCCAAGTATAATCATAAGTTACCTAAACTTTCTGAATAGTTCCTATTTCAGAGAGTATCAAGAGAAGTGACTGAAAAAATTCAGATAAATCCATTGGCATGGTGTCTAGCACATAGAAAATTCTCAATAATTAATTGATAGTAAAATAATTATTGTTATGGACAAGAAACTTCATAACGTCTAGCTTCAACAAGTTCAGTGCCATGTTTTTCTAAACCACCATTTTTACTGCTCATTCCTTTCCAAACAAAGAAGGAGAAGTGTTTATTCTCAATTCTTTTTCTTCCTCTGAAAAATAGTAAAATTGAACCTAAGATGCATCTTAAAGATGAGCCTGACCCTGCAAGTGTTCTAGGCAAAACCCTGGATGCTATGTATGGCAGGGTGGGCAGGCACTTTAGGGAGAAAATCCTAAGTTAAGTGGTCATATTTAATAAATGCATGTACCATATAATTTTGTAGGAGGAACAATCACTCCATTAGAAAATCAAAAAAATGTTCATTTCTAAACATATCTGCCAGCACTCAAGTAGGCATCTTGGCTGACAAGAGAGCTTCTTGGATTTTCTCTGGTTCTAGTCCACATTCATAGGAAAGAACTATTAAATGTACTAATTTGGGATATATATATATATATATGAGATAAAATCTCAGAGACAATATTTTTGGTGCCACATACTCTAGTGAAACCGACATTCTCCCTATAATGGTGTTAGAGACTTTATTTAGAACTTCTTTTGCAATAGTATTTGAAGGGAAATAGTTCAAGAGTAAAATTATGACTCTGAAGAACAAAACTTACTACCAGTTTTCATTAGATTGGAAACTTCTAGAAGAAAATGTCTGTGTTTTCATGGGTTCTCCACAATGCCTTCCAAAGCTGGAATGCCCAATGGATATCATTATATCTGTAGAAAATGTTGGTGCTGTACCTATTGACAAAGTTATAAAAGTTTTCCCCAATTCAGAAATCACACAAGGTAACAAACCTCTGCTACCAGTTTTTAGATAATGAATTACTGGGGGGATTTGTCCTTTAAACATTTTTTAATTTCTACCATTTGGTTTTAAGAACACATTAGGATGACTTAAGGCTTGAGATTCTTTATGGCATCCTCCAATGCCTTGGCTCTCTAAACAGATGCTACAAAGCATACAATAGATTTTTAAAAATCCTTCCAAGTAGTATTAGCATCAAGCTCCTCATCTATGCTACTGAAGAGAACTGCCAAATTCTGAAAGCAAAATTTCCAATAAAGATTAAATGAATATCATTTTATATTTCACTTACTGCATTAATATCAAATAAGAAGGTTCTAACCAAAACATAGCACAAGATTCCCTATCACATGAACCACAGCTTTGAAAAATAAAAAAGATCTATTCAGAATTTTTGTAGGATTTATGCATTTCCTACTTTAAACCTCAAGGCAATTTGTAGGATAAATCTAAATCATATGCCTTCCAGATATTCTTTGTTAATCTTTTTTTCTTTCTTTTTTTTTTTTGAGACAGAGTCTCACTAGACTCTGCCTAGAGTCTCACTCTCCTCAGTAGAGTGCCATGGCATCACAGCTCACAGCAACCTCAAACCCTTGGGCTTAACAGATTCTCTTGCCTCAGCCTCCCAAGTAGCTGAGACTATAGGCACCTACCACAATGCCTGGCTATTTTCTTGTTGCAGTTGTCATTGTTGTTTAGCTGGTCCAGGCCGGGCTCAAACCCACCAGCCTCAGTGCATCCATAATTACTGTGCTACAGGGGCTGAGCCTCTTTTTTAATCTTTCAACATCTGCTTTAGACTTTTTCTTGTTTTCAGCAATTTGAGTTTTTCTTAAAGTATAATTTGAATGACTCAAGCAATACATACTCTTCATAGGTCACAAAGTAGAAAAACTAAAGATGATACCACAACCTTATATTGATACAGAGCTTTCAAAATATCAACATGTTTAATGTTTATAACAGCATTTCATTCTAACAATGGTCTAAGGTAGCCAGATCATAAAGGGTCAATATCTACCCTTCGATCAATAGATAAATAGAAGACCCATGAATGCCTCACTCCAAATCATCTATCCTATTAGAAGTTGAATATCCTCCATAACTCATTTTTTTTTCTTTTTCTGTTTTTTTTTTTTTTTTTTTTGCAGTTTTTAGCCAGGGCTGGCTGGGCCCAGACCTGCCACCTCTGGCATCTGGGGCCAGCACCCCACTCCTTTGAGCCACAGGCACTGCCCTAATTTTTTTTTTTTGACACAAGTCTCACTATGTCATCCTTGGTAGAGTAATATGGCGTCATAGCTCACAGCAACCTTCAATTCTTGGGCTTAAGTGATTCTCTTTTCTTAGCCTCTCAAGTGGCTGGGATTACAGGTGCCCGCCACAAGGTCCAGCTATTTTTGGCTGCAGTTGTTATTGTTGTTTAGCAGGCCGGGGCTGGGCTCAAACCTGCCAATCTCGGTGTACATGGCTGGCGCCCTACTCACTGAACTACAGGTGCCAAGCCCATAATTCATTTCTTAACTCCTCTATAATTTCACTAAGTTCACACTGTCTAAGAAAAGAAAATCCTGGAAAACTGGCCGCACCTGTCCTGGTACCATGAACCCATGCTTATGTATGACAAAATAAATTGGCAAAAGAAAGTATACCATAGAATACTGAAAATGCCTAAGAGAAACAGCTCAAAATTGTACATTCAGAATTAAGAAAATCTTCAGAGAGTTGATTTCTCATGTAATTGAATGGTTCAAAAGATACTGATACTGAAGAAAAAGACCAAGGAATTTTAATTTCAAAGATATTTATTTCTATTTTTTGAAGTTGTGAAAATGACCTTCAGTTTGTTACACATGCTCCCATGTAAGAAACAAGGCACTATTCCCACTCTGGTCTAAATGCAATTTTTAAATAACAAGGAATATAGGCCCCCAAAGCTTAGGGCAGTACATATTAAATGTTACTAGACCATGATCCAGCACTTATAAAAGACATTATCACTTTGGCATAATTACTCATAAACAGGTAAATGTGTCTTCAAAGAGGCAAGCAAAACTCTGGAGTGTTTTTTTTTGTGAAGTATGTGTCACACTGGCCTTCTTAGGATAGAGCCCAGGGCTACTCATGGAATGAATAGCTTGGTCAGTCCTCATGTAGACTGAACCACATCAGAGACCCTAAATCCTCAGAAATTCTGGAATCAAGGACAAGGAGAACCTTCATGTGAAAGAATCAGGACTAACCAAGAGTTCATCAAATCCAAAGAATAATCATTCCTTAAATTATCCCTGCTTCTTAAAGAGAGAGTAGGATAGTGAGGAAGAGAGAAGAGATAAAGGGAAGACAACAGCCAGAAAGTTAGTTTTAAGACATAAATCAGATCATGTCACTCTGTTTTAACATCCAGTGGATCCCATCTTACTCAGAAAGCAAGCCAGAGTCTTCACCAGGGCCGTATGATCTGACCTGCCCTCCTACCACATTCTCCCATATCTTCTCCTTCCAGGCATAGTAGCCACCTTATCATGCCTTAAACATGTCAAGCACAGTTCTACCACAGGTCCTTTGCACTTGCTGTTTCCTCTGCCTGGCACCCTCTTTCCCTAAACCAGAGGCTGGCTTTGTAGGTCATATAGTTTCTGCTGCAGCTACTCTACTACTACAGTACAAAAGCAGTCACAGACAATATATAAACAAATAGGTATGTCTATTCTCAAATAAATCTTTATCTAGAAAAGCAGGTGGCAGACCAGATTTGGCCTATAGGCAGTATATTGACAATCCTTGATCTAGATACATACAGGGCTTATTCAATTACTTAATTCAAAGCCTCTGTTCAAATGCCTTCTTATCAAAGAAGTCTTCTCTGATCAGCTTGTATAAACTAGTACCTGATCACCTTGTATAAAATAGTACTTCCCATTGTGCTCTTATTTCTACCTTAATATTTCATAGCATTTGTCACTTTCTGACAATTGATGCTCACACACTTGCAATGTCTCTCTCTCTCTCTCTCTCACACACACACACACACACACACACACACACTCTCACACACAGAGTTCCAGATGAGAAAGTAGGAACTGGTTCATTGTCATATTCTCAGGGTCTAGATCTATGCCTGGTACTTAGTGGGTGTTTAATCAATATAGTATTTGTTCAATGAGTAACTGAATAGTTATTATTTATTGGGGAGTTAATTGAATGTTTGAATGAGAAGCTTAGAAATAGAACTAAGGAGCCTAATATTATAGATAAAAATCACTGTCAAAACTTAATTACCACAATTTGCCATGTATAATGTAAACTTTTTTGCCCAAATTTTTGAGGGAAAAACAAGGATGTTCATTATATATGGGTTGCTGCTGCACCCTCCCATCTGGGCCTGCCAGGCACATGGGCTTCCAAGACAGGAGGATCTGGGATCCAATGGAAGTGGACCAGACTGGCCTCTGCTAAATGCCATGATTAGGGGAGGGAGTAAGAGTGGGGCTAGCAAGGTGGGCTGTAGCCATGTAGGATAAAGGTCAAGGCCCAAGGCCCAGTTGTGCAGAGGAGAAAAGGAGCCCCACACAGGCCCCAGGGACCCACCTGGCTACCCACAGGTCAACCAACCTCAGAAGTTCCTACCCCACCAGCCATGAAAGTGGCCATCTAAGCTGTGACTCCTAATGCGGCAGGGAAGGAAGGACTCTCGTAACAGAGGCAGTGTTAACCCTTCCCAGACATGTCTCTTCCAGCTGAGAGCCAGCTACTTCCTTGAAGGGCATTTTCCTGAAAGTTTGGGCCCAAATCATGGGTGTACATTATACACAGGAGCACACTTTACATGGCAAAATACAGTAGGTTTTGAGACTCTAACAGTGAATGAATTGTATTAGGTAACATTTTCCAAAGTGTCTTCTGAAAAACACTAGTTCTACAGAACCTTAAGGGTCTGAGACATTAGCAGTTTTGGTCCTGCCTGAATTGAGTTACTGTAGTTTCATTGACATTTATCCAAAGATATAATAAGCATTTCTAAGATGTGGGAACTCTAAAAATTATCCTAGGGATCGCCTGCATTTTGGACATATTTCTCCATATCCCTGCTATGTAGTAGCAACTCAAATTCCCCTAAATAATCAAGATCAATCACCCCAGATAGTATAGTAGCCCCTTTCATCGCCTGCTAACTCCCTGGCAGGAGGAGCTTAGAATGCCAGGTAGCAGTCTCAATTCCTCAAAGAAATCATTGTCATATCACCTGCAGGAAGAAGGAGAGATTCCAGAAAAGGTTATAGACTTAAGGCTTTCTATCTAAACAATCTTAAAGCCCAGTTTCAAAAGGATAAAACCATGAGTCTCATGCAAAAACTGTATTTAGCTTATTAATAGATGAAAAAACAATAAAATGTTAAAACCAAATAGCATTTGAGAAGCAAGATATTTATAAACAATGTCAGGATAAGTTTCCTGTGTTAGATACAAAACTGGCTTATGTCCAACAGAGTCATAAATAGTAACCTTGTAGTTATCTGTTATTTGGGCAGACATTATTTACGTTTCTATTGAGCAAAATTCTACAGTTTTACTTCCACCTCTATAGAGCAATAAAATATCAGACAATACAATGTCAAGCCAAGCATTATACTGAAAGAGCAACTATAAATTTTTTTGCCTAATTTGGAATTTATCCATCACTTTGAAATTAGGCAAAAAATGATACCATTTTGATATCATTCATATCATTTTTCTGACAGACAAGTATAATTCAAATGTAATGCCTAACTATCATCTGACTATCAATATCATACATTAACAGGACCAAAACCCAGAAAGTTAAAATGACATGCCCCATATTATATAGCATGTTAATGTACCTCTGAGCTCAGAACACAAGTACCCTGAATTCTATCCTAGTACCTTTCTAATTATTCCCACAAGCTTTTTCTCATATATCCCAGGTAGAAAGAATTAGAAAGGGCAATTTCTAAATTAGTCTATATCCACATGATTTTTTATACCATTCTTCTGGAAGATAGGTATCATAGCTATAAAGGCACAGTTTTTGAAATCACTTCCATATTCAACTTTTTCCTCTGTCTTTTCTTTACAGAAGAAGCTTTAGTGCCCCGAAACTGAAGATAATGTAAAAGATAATAATATATATCTTATACAATTGTAGGTGAGGATAAAATTGATTACTACCTGCACTTAATGGATACTGAATACATATAAGTTCTCCTCTTTCCCTTCCCATCCACCTTTAATTAATATTTTATTTCAATAATGATACCATTTAGAAACTATCATCTATAAGTGGAGTCTGATGAAAAAGTGCTCGTCATCTTTAATCATCAGAGGCATGCAAATCAAAACCACTCTAAGATATCACCTAACCCTAGCAAGA
Organism: Galago senegalensis; assembly: GCA_963575145.1. NCBI lineage: Eukaryota > Metazoa > Chordata > Mammalia > Primates > Galagidae > Galago > Galago senegalensis. Next base: position 6,476 of record CAUYTI010110495.1, on the reverse strand, counting down.
TTAGCTCACATCACAAAGTTACAAAACACTAGATGTTGGTGTGGATGTGGAGAGAAGGCAACACTTCTACACTGCTGGTGAGATTGCAAACTAACACAGCCTTTTAGGAGAGAAGTATGGAGAATCCTCAAATATCTAAAAGTAGACCTGCCTTTGATCCTGGTATCCCATTACTAGGTATCTACCCAGAAGAACAAAAATCATTTTACCACAAAGACATGTGCACTGGAATGTTTATTGTGGCTCAATTCATAATTGCCAAGTTGTGGAAGCAACCTAAGTGCCCATCAACCCATGAATGGATCAACAGACTGTGGTATATGTATACCATGGAATATAATTCAGCCATTAAAAAAGATGGAGACTTTACATCTTTTACATTTACCTGGATGGAGTTGAAATACATTCTTCTTAGTAAAGTATCACAAGAATGGAAAAATAAATATCCAATGTACTCCACACTAATATGAAATCAATATACCAACAATTACATGTGCATAAGAACAATAAAACACTAATATAGCCCAGTTTGAGGGTAGAAGAAAGCAGGAAGGAGAGAGGGGAGGACGTTTACCAGAAGGAGGGAGGGCATGAGACAGGATCTCATCTAATGTGCACATTGTGAGGGTGTATGTATAACACACCCCCTGGGTAAAGTGCTCTTCTACAAATGGAACTTTACCCTGGAAGTGAGAACAGTGTAACCTAAAAATTGTACCCTCATTTTAATTTGAAAAAATTTTTTAAAAACTTAAAAAAATATAAGTGGAGTCTATTTCTGTGTGGTCTACTATAAGTAGTTTTAAATCATTGTGTAAACACCAAAAAGGCTGGATGAAACAAAAAGATCATATCTAGAGACAGTCTGAACAAACTCCTTTGGTAAAAGGTGACAAGTGTTTTATTGTTTCACTTTGATCTAATGTAGAAAGTAAAAAATTTTCGTGATTGAAATGTTTAAAAAGCTTTAATTGGCATAAGCAGGGCCAGCAGGGGGAAATTATTAGGAGGACTTTTGCTATACATAATCAATATTGATGTAACACCAATACAGTTCACAAATTGTTTTCACATAAATTCTGCCAAATCATCCTATTAGCATGGGGGTGGTGGCCTTAGAACAATTCTTCTCAAAGCCTCGGTTTATTCTCTTGTTCGGGGTAAAATGGAGACATATAACGGTTTCCCATCAGAGAGTCTAGCATGGAGTAGGCCTTCAGTACTTGATCATCATCATCATCATCACCACCATCAGGAATATCACCACCACCATCATCATTGCCTTATGGATAAGGAAACTGAAAAAGCAAAGTTAAGGGATGGGTCCACTGTTCTAGGTGAGTCCTGCCATCAAGTACTAGATGTGTGACTCTAGGCAATGTTTGCAAAATAGAGATGATGATATTTGCCTCGCCTTTCAAGGCCACTGTAAGAATTAAATGGCAACATGAATGTCAAAAGTATCTGAAAACTATTCCATGGAGGAGGAAATTGGGGCACAGGGAGGTGAGGAAACTTGCCAAATGCCCACACCTCATAAATGTCCCAGCCAATATTCAAACCCAGACAATCTTTCTGCAGAATCCATAGTCTTAGTTACCACATTATATCGTTTTCTCCATGTAAGAAATTATCACAATGAAATTAAATGCGATTACCCTCTCTTCTCCAACAATTATACTCTCATTTAAGACTTTATGTAACATTTTGTATATTTCTTCTTTGTAGATCTTATCATATTTTTTAATTATTCATTGCCTTATCTATTTTCCCTACCAACCTATGGAGATTTCAAGGACACTATATCAGTTTCCTATGGTTGCTGTAATAAATCACCACAAACTAGGTGGCTTAAAACAACACAAATTCATTTCCTCACAGTTCTGGAAGCTAGAAGCTTCTGGTGATTCTGGTAGTATTTTGAATTCCTTGGCTTGTGGTTGCATCACTCCAACTTCTGCCTGTGTCTTTACATGGCCACCTTCTCTCTGTGTCTGTCCCTAAATTTCCCTCTCTTTATAAAAACACCTTAAAGGGTCACCTTAATACCATTTTACCTTAACTAATTATATCTGCAAATGTCCTATTTTCAAATAAAGTCACATTCTAAGGTTCTGGGTGAATGTGGATTTTAGGGGGATGCTATTCCACCCAGTATAGACACCAACTGTATCTAATTTTGTATAAAGGTACATACAGATGTAGCTTAGTGGTTGAACATGTAAGCACTGGAGTGCATTTGCCTGGGATCAAATATTCATTCTGCCTTTACCAGCTGTGAGCCTTTGGGCAATAGCCCTAAGTGCTCTATGTTTCAGAGTCTTAATGTATAAAATAGTACCTATTTCACAGGGTTATAATGAGATTTAAATTAGTCAATTCAAGGCAAGTGCTTAGAACAGTAACTAGCCCATAACAAGTGTTCAGCAAAGATTGTTAGCATTATTATTAGACAACAAACACAATATTTGTTAGATAACATAATGAAAGCAAGGAGTGCCAGAAAGCACTAAAAACAGCCTATATTTAAGCTGTTAATATTATAAAATAATTCCACATCAGCCCTTTCTCTGTGCAGTTTTTTTAGAGCATCAAGTTACACGCAATTTAAAAGAGAGAAGAGCTATTAGAAGCAAAGGAGGTGAAAAGGAAAAGGCTTGCCTTCCCTTCCCCTTGGGGGAGAAAATAAAAAAGAGCCATGGAGAAGCAGTATTATTTCTAAAAGACCATACCAGGAAAATGGAATTGCTTTTCTGAAAGTAGAAGATTAATACCTGGAGGGTCTAAAATGTAATTATGGTATTGATCTTAGGAAAGCTTTGGATGGATGTAACTTTTTTTCTTTTGTGGTTTCTAGTATCATTAAAATGGGCTCACATGTGAGGTCTGCAGACTGCAAAGTATATGAATAGCATATATATCAAGGCAGGCAAAACAGGCCCATCTGTGGGTTCTGGGAAGAATCTCTCAAGGTAACATTTAATGTGTGCCATCATGGTTCTCTCATATCAGGCCATTTTCTCAGTGGTTTTGGTAACTTCTTCAACAAGCTGTTAATGAAGTGGAAAGGCAACTCTAGGTTGAAAATCAGCCAAAAAGTACTGTGTCCTAGTTCTATCCATGCTGTGAAGTGGACAGGAGGACCTCAAAACTCAGAATTAAAATTAATTAGAGCTGACATTATATCAGGAGATGACTCTTCTTTAAATACCAGCTATACTTCCTGTTCAAAGATAAACTTATCTGGCTCAGCGCCTGTAGCACAGTGGTTATGGTGCCAGCCACATACACAGAAGCTGGGGGGTTCGAACCCAGCCTGAAACCAGCTAAAGAACAATGACAACTGCAATAAGAAAAATGGCTGGGCATTGTGGCGGGCACCTATAGTCCCAGCTACTCTGGAGGCTGAGAATCACTTAAGCCCAAGAGTTGGAGGTTACTGGGAGCTGTGACGCCACAGCACTCTACAGAGAGTGACATAGTGGGACTCTGTCTCAAAAAAAAAAAAAAGATAAACTTATCCACATATTAAAGAGTTTATTGCAGCAGATAGCAATTCATGAATCTGGCAGCATAGAACTACAAGTGGTATGGGCTTCACCAAAGGGGCACAAGGAGAAAATTTTTATAAGGTATTTCTGGAAGTAAGACAAAGAAAACATTTGACCAGTTAAAGTGGAACGGTAGTCTTAGAGTCCCTAGTTAGATGTTAGTTGGTGGTTTCTTAGTGGTTAAGCTTAAGTTTCATTTCCTAGGATATGACCATTTACTGAGTTCAGTTTTGGTTTGCCCAGATTCTGAGGCCACCTCAATGTAATGGCCTCTCAATTAATTATTATAACAATCCTCAGCTTCTTTCCCTTTCTATCAGTTCAGAATCCTACAACTGGCACCTTTCCCACTTAGTTGGGCAAATGAACACCCCAATATTTTACTAGGAAGGCCTTGTGGCTTATAACTGGGGACTCTCCATTTTTAAGAAATACCCTTAACAACTCATCAAGAACATATTAGAACCTATTCCAGGTGTATGGGGGAACAAGATGAAGATGTGTTGGATACTTTCAAACAATAGGATCTTGTTATTCTGAAAGGAGACTAAGAATTAAGGCTAGAGAGAAAAAAAAGAATGAAAATGTAAAGTTGCATGCCTGGTGAAGGATCTTGGGATTTATCTTGTAAGCAATAGAATGCCATTACATGATTTTAAGATTGACTTTACACTTTAGCACATAATTTTGCTTAAAGAGTATAGAGGAGAACAGAGTGGGATTAAAGGATGAAAGAGGGTTGATCTCTAAAGTTCTGAAATTTTCTTTGAGACAGAGTCTCATTCTGCTGCCCCAGGCTGGCATGCCATGGCTATCCTATAGCAACCTCAAACTTCTGGGCTCAAGCAACCTTCCTGCCTCAGCCTCCCAAGTAGGTGAGTCTACAGGCACCCACATGCTATCTGGCTAATTTTTTCTATTTTTAGTAGAGAAGGGGTCACTCTCTTTCTCAGGCTGGTCTCTAACTCTTGAGCTCAAAGGATCCTCCCCCCTCGGCCTTCCAGAGTGCTAGGATTACAGGTGTGAGCCACCATGCCCAACCCTAAAGTTCTGAAATTAAATATTCTTGTTGAAACCTGACAAAAATCCATATACTAATGAACATCATTTGAGCAAAGGAGAAGAAATTCCAACATGGACGAAGCAAGAAACAGAACAAACCATAGAAACTTGGATAAACATTTTTAGCAGTTAAAATCTGCCAAATCCAACATGCTACCAGTTAAAAATTCAGCACCACTCCACTTCCATTTACAGTTAAGAGTTAAGCAAAATGATAAGGCAGTGTAGCTCCATAGTTAAGAACACCAGACAGACTTAGGTCTGTTCTAGTCCATATGCCATATGCCATTTTCTATTCCTTCCTATTCCTGTTCCTTTAGTGTGTAGCCTAATTTGTCAAATTCTCCCATCTGTAATGGTAACGACAATAGCAGTATTCAGTTTGCAAAACCACTGTGAGATTCATGTGTGAAAAGTGTTGGAATATTGCAGGGTTTGTGGTGGGGGTCATAGTTCCCCAATTAGGTGGCCTTTTTACATGTGGAGGGAGCTTACTGGGGTTTTCTTCTGGGCCTCTCTCAGCCCCTCTGCAGAAGGAGTGACTGAATCAGACTGGCGAGTTTTCAGGTGTTTTCTAACTTCCTCCTCTCTCTTTCTTGGGAGATGTCTACCCTCCAAAGTTGTATGTTATGCTCTGGTACTGCTTATGTTTTTAACATAATAGGAATGTTTTTCTATGGAGAAAATATTTTCAACATTTCTCTTCAGGGAAAGCTTACAGTTCTCCAGCATGATCTATGACTCAAAAGTAAGTCTGGCTAATTCTTAAGCACAGAATTTTAGAACCTGTTTGCCCACAGATATAAATCATATTTTCTAATATCAGCACTATTTACAATAAAAATGACACAGGTATACTACACAGAATTTATCCTCAGTAAATGTTTTTCTCAGGAGAACGTTTCTTCTCAGTTTTTAATATCTAAACTTCATCTAAGTACTTTTCAATGGAATGAGGGTTGTATTTAATGATGTTTAACTTTTTAAAAATAACACAATATTTAACAAAAGAGTATGTGGAAAACATCTAAAGTTTCACTCCAAATACAATTGACATTAAGAATGAATCAAGTTTAGAGGGATCAGAAGAACACATAGATATTTTTAAAGTGCTCCAAGTGTCAACAAGAGGGGGATATTTTGCTAGGATATCGCTAGTGCTAAGAAAGATATCACTGCAGGTAAAGCAAGTGCTTTTTAAAACCATATTACTTATTTGGTGTTAAGGAACTAATGTAAGGTGACCAGATTTTAACATTGGTAAAGCGGGACACCATTGGGGGGGTACGGGAACAGGGGGGTGGGGCCTGACAATAATGCAAACTTTGATAAGCAGTTCTTGATAATCAGTTCTCAACAATTATCTGTTATTATTAAAGTTTAACATTATAAAATTAACAAAAATAATATAAAATGCATATCCTGGCGAAATAGCCACATGGCAGCCAAAAACCATATATTCCCTTCCTGTTCTCCTGTGTTCCCTCGTTTGTCATGCATTCTTTCCAAAAATCAGGGCTCTTTTAAAACACTGCAGGAGGCAGGACAAATTGTTAAAAATTGGGACTGTCCCACCAAAAGCGGGATGTCTGGTCACCTTACTCTAGAGGGTTGTTTGTTCCAGACAGTTTGGCTCTTTCTGAGCTAATTGTCCTTGCCTAGAAGCAATGGAGGGAGCCAGTCTCCTTCTGATACCTTGCCGAGGAGGGGAGTAGGGAGTTTACATTAGCCTTTTCATTTCCAAATGAAGTTACATTAACCTCTTCATTCCCAAATGGAGTTACATTAACCTCTTCATTCCCAAATGGAGTTACATTAACCTCTTCATTCCCAAATGGAGTTACATTAACCTTTTCAGCAGCC
>CAUYTI010110493.1:0-16715 GCA_963575145.1 Galago senegalensis | reverse complement strand
AAATCACTACTGCTAATGTCTTGGGTAAATTCCCAATTGGGCAACTTCCACCTGCCTGTCTAAAATACCATTCTTTGCCATTTCTTTTTTTCCTTTTTTCTTTTTTGAGACAGAGCCTCAAGCTGTCCCCTGGGTAGAGTGCCATGGCATCACAGCTCACAGCAACCTCCAACTCCTGGGCTCAAGCAAGTCTCCTGCCTCAGCCTCCCAAGTAGCTGGGACCACAGGTGCCCGCCACAACGCCTGGCTATTTTTTGGTTGCAGCCATGATTGTTGTTTGGTGGGCCTGGGCTGGATTTGAACCCGCCACCTTAGGTGCATGTGGCTGGCACCTTAGCCACTTGAGCCACAGGTGCCGAGCCAACCATTTCTTTTGGATACAAAACTGTGCTTCTAGTCCTCATGGTGGTGCGGTGTAGGGGGAGATATTAAATAGATGCTGTTTCACCTGCACAGTGACCTGTGTTTCAGCAGTCGACCCCACTCACCCTACCCCCACGCTGGATCCGTTTGCGGAGCTAGGGCACAACCCAGAAAGCTGGCTTTATTAGTTTCCTTTCTCACCTGCTGAACATCATGTACATTGGACCCTGTTAACCCTTCCTCACCACGTTCTATATATTCAGAGTATATGTGAACAAGAAATATTACATGACATAGTCACTGGGAAAAAGACCCAGTCAACAAACAGCATATGCAAGTCACCTTGAAGTTCTGGACAACTCACAGTGTCACCTAGGATAAGCACTTTTTTTTTGAGACAGAGTCTCACTTTGTCACCCTCAGTAGAGTGCCATGGTGTCATAGCTCACAGCAACCTCAAACTCTTGGCCTCAAGCAATCCTCTTGCTCAGCATCCTAAGTAGATGGAACTACAGGCACCTGCCACAATGCCTGGCTATTTTTAGAGATGAGGTCTTGCTCTTGTTCAGGCTGGTCTCCAACTCCTGAGCTCAAGTGATCCACCCCACTCGGCCTCCCAGAGTGCTTGGATTGTGGGATTGGAACTCTTCTTGGCTTTTATTACAAATGAAGAACCTTAGCCCCAGCTCAGAGCCGCTGAATCAGAATCTGCATTTTAACAAGATCCTCAGTTCTTTCACATACATATTAAAGTATCCTCTCAGCACTTTTCTAAGTGAAAAGTATATGTATTTAAAGTGAAAGTGATTGAAGAAGCTCATTTTTCTCGTTCTCTTGGAGAGCAAAAGGTGTGAGAGACATTTAGAAGCAAGGGGGAGTCCTAAGGACTCAGGGGTTAATAGCAGGTTCAAGAGATAAACCCCACATTTAACAATGATCAGATGAATACTGACATGTGGAACCTTGGTCCAGGTTTTAAGGATCTATAAGAACAGTGCCTGTTTTCCTACTTAAAACATTCACTATACTATGCTCAATTATGTTATACTGTACCAGCTAGCTTATTAAAATTATTACAATGAAGACATGTCTTATGGAGTAAGGCAGCACAGAGAAAGAAGCAATTCTTTTTTAATTTGAGCAAACGTGAATATTCTATTTTTTTGTCATTCCCCATTAAGAGCTGGAAGATGCCATAAACATAAGTCAACTCCGCATGAGTCAGAGAAGATTGCGAAATTTTGATTTCCTGCTTATTGACAGGGGGTAACAAATTCTACTTAATTGTTTTGATAATGTCTCCCATCTAACTGCTTAGGGAAGCAATGTTTCATACTATGCACTCAATTTTGCCTGAGTTAGAAATGGAAACTCAAATGGCAACCACCTCTTGAGACGATGGAATACAGGAATGGTCAAGTTTTGCCAAGGTCTGAGAGAAAGCGGGTGGCTGCAAGCATGACCGCCTTGTAGGAGAGGGTTAAGCAAGTTCTTAAAAATGGGCACTTGGAAAGCATTCGACATACTTGTGAGTCAGACGTGTCTTCACTGCAAAGCTTCGTGATTTTGCTTAAAGTCAGTTCCCGGAACCACAGATATATCCAGAACTCAAAGCTAAGTAGCAAACACACTGTAAAGCCAAATATAGATGACATTTGGATTATCTACATGCCCCCACTCTCCTCACGTGGGGGAAAACTGAAAGTTGACTAAGACCCAGACATGGAGACAAAAATGTTTCAGAGAATTATTAGTATTGGATACTCTTCCCGAGATGACAGGTTGTTTCTCATGAAATCTTCTGGAGTACCACATAACCCCTTCCTAACTTCATATGGGGTAGGAGCAGAGATAAATGGGGAAGATGGTGCAGAAGGTCCTCCTGAGAGCAGGGTGAGCAGAGGGAACCAGTGAAAGGCAAGGTGGTGAGAGAAGGCCGCTGAGGACTCACTTCCTTGAGGGCTGAAGAATCACCATGATGATGATACTGTTTTGGCCCTTGAAAGTGCGACTTGAAGAATGATGTCTACCTTTGTAGGCTCCTGCCATCATCACCATCAGTATGCTGCCATTAGATTAAAATACTCATAGGGCCAGGCTCACCCCTGAAATCCTAGCACTCTGGGAGGCCAAGGCAGGACCAGTCTTAGCAAGAGCAAGACCCTGTCTCTACTAAAAATAGAAAAATAAGCCAGGAACTATGGTGGACACCTGTAGTCCCCAGCCACTTGGGAGGCTGAGGCAGGAGGATTGCTTGAGCCCAGGAGTTTGAGGTTGCTGTGAGCTATATGACACCATGGTACTCTAGCCTGGATCAATAGAGTGAGACTGTCTCAAGGGGAAAAAAAGAAAAAAGGAAAAAAAGATTAAAATAGTCATAATCATGACATGTGGCTACTAGAAGGATTGTTTATCACCTCCTTTACCCAGCAGTCTCATTTGACAAAGGAGAAAAACTCAGGTTCAGAGAGGTAAGTCATATAGCTAGCTAGCTGGTGGCCACCAGTAGTTAGGAGTGGCATTTATGTCCTGACTTCCAGTCACAGAGCTCTTCACATTACAACTGGGTTCCCAGCCTGGGCTCCCCAACCCCTTCAAGTCCTTTAAGGCCTGAGTGTCCATGGACTATATTCTATATTTCAAAAAGTTCAACTGAATCTATATATTTGCTGGGGGGAAAAAGGCAACACATTAACCAGAGCACCAAGTCTCTAAATTTAGGCTAAACTTAATTCAGTGTGTTAATTCTAGACATAAAGAAAGTAAACTTAGACTCAAGCAACACAAATTTTAAAATTTTGTAATACTAGGCCGGGTACAGTGGCTCACACCTATAATCCTAGCACTCTGAGAGGTCAAGGTGGGAAGGTTGCTTGAGCTCAGAAATTTAAGAGCAGCTTGAGCAAGAGTAAGAGCCAGTATCTATTAAAACATAGAAAAACTAGCCAAGCATGGTATCAGGAGCTTGCACTCCCAGCCACTCAGGAGGCTGATGCAGGAGGATCACCTGAGCCCAGGGACTTGAAGTTGCCATCAGCGATGATGACACCACTGCATTCTAGCCAAGACTGTCAAACAAAAAAATTTTTTGTAAGGATTATTGAAAAGTGTCTGTAATTTATTCCTATTTCTTGTTTTCATAACTTTAATGATAAGGTAATATGTACATAATAAAAAAGTTTCAGTGTACCAAAAAATGCAAATGAAGAGGGCTCTTCCCATCAGCCCTCCACTTGGAGTCTTCTCCAAGGTAACCAGTGTTATAATGTTACTATGAAACTTTCCAAAAAATATTTGTTAAGTAAAAAGGATGAATGCATGATTTCATCTTATTTCTTCAGTTGATACTGTATCTGGGAGCATCTCCCACATAGGGTCTACCTCATTCTTTTTAAAAGCTGCACAGAATTCCACTGAAGGGCGCAGCAGAATGCTTTTATCCTGGCCCCTACTGATAGACACTTGGGTGGAATCTAGAGCTTTGCTTTTACCAACACTGCTGAAGGGAACATTCTTGCTCATTTACCCACCTATACATTGGTGAAATTCCTAGCAGTGGAAGTGCTGAGTCAAAGAGACCATGCTATTAAAACTTTGATAAATACTGCCACATTGCTCTCAAAGAAATTACAATTTCTATCCCCAGCAAAAAATAAGTGAGAATGCTGATTTTATTTGCCCATTTTCCTAATGAGTTATATTGTACTTTTATTTGGGGGAGATTTTTAAGAACTTTGTTAGAATACTTGATAAAACAAGGAACTTAGCCCTTCATTTGCCACATGCTATAAATAACCCGCCCCCCGTGTGTTTCTTTCAGAAAGAAGTTTGAAAAAAAAAGTTTTTTGAGACAGAGCCTCAAGCTGTTGCCCTGTGTAGAGTGCCGTCGTATCACAGCTCACAGCAACCTCCAACTCCTGGGCTCAAGCAATTCTCCTGCCTCTGCCTCCCAAGTAGATGGGACTACAAGTGCCCACCACTATGCCCAGATATGTTTTGGTTGCAGCCATCATTGTTATTTGGCAGGCCCAGCTGGATTCGAACCTGCCAGCTCAGGTATATATGGCTGGTGCCTTAGCCACTTGAGCCACAGGCACTGAGCAAACAAGTTTGAAAATTTTATGTAAACATGCTTATCACTTTCTCTTTACAGCTTCTGAATTTCATTATCTGACTGTAAAGAGAAGATAAATAAATGTATTCATGTTTGTTTACTACTACGGTTAGCTGTTTGTTTATTTATATATTTGAGATGGGGTCTTTTGTCATCCAGGCTGGACTGTTACTGAGGCTGGATTGCAGTGGCACAACTAAAGCTCACTGTGGCCTCAAACTCCTGAACTTCAAGGACCCTCCTGCCTCAGCCTCCTGAGTAGCCGGGACTATAGGCACATGCCACCATGCCTGGCTAATTTTTAAAATTTTTTTATAGAGACGGGTCTCACTATGTTGCCCCTCAAACTCCAGGCCTCAAGCAATCCTCTTGTGTCAGCCTTTCAAAGTCCTGGGATTATAGATATGAGCCATTAAGCCTAGTCTGCTCTTTTTTGTTTGTTTTGCATTTTACACTATTTCATCTGGAATTTATTTTGGTGAAAAAATTATGGTGTATAGCTAAATTTCCAAATTACTAATCAGTTCTTTCAATAATATTTATTGATCAATCCATCTTTTCTTCATTGATTTGAAATGTCCCTTTATCATATACATGTAAGATTCTAAATGTACCTGGATATGGGTTTATTGTTATATTCCAAGTGCTTAGTTATTCTCCAGTAATGAAATCATTCTGACGAACATATCTTCGTAACATGTTTTAATATTTGATAAAACCAGAACCCCTCATTATAACTCAAAAATATTTTTTCCGTTCATTCTCATAGTTAGTTTTTCAGATGATTTTTTTCCTAAACTTTTCTAAAATATGACTTTACATGCACATGATCTGGAAAGTTTACTGAGGACAACTGATACACTTTCTATTTTACATTCAATTTTGGGTAATTTTTATTTATTTATTTAATTTTTTAATTTCAGATTAATATGAGGGTACAAGTGTTTAGTATATATTATTTACCTTTTTAAGGTGAAGTTCAATTTGTAGTTGAGTCCTTTACAGGGTGGGGGAGTGGGGTTGCTGAATACCCTCACATTGTGCACAGTAGGTCATCAACTGCCCTCCCTCCTCCCCTCTCCCTTCTAGTCCTTTCTCCTCCCCCTTGCTAGACTATACTTGTTTTTTCTTTCATGTGGATGTGTAGGTATTGTACAGCGTATATTTGTCACAATGTACCATACTCATGTAATTAACCAATATTAATACTTCACTATCAAAGTCCACAGTTTATTCAGATATCCTTAGTTTTACTAGGATGCCATATTACATTTAGTCTCCTTGTCTGCTTAGGCTCCTATTGGTTGCTCCCAGACATCCCTTGGTTTTGATGACTTTGATAGTATGGTGAAGTGGTTCTTACCATTAAAGAGGGGTTATAAAGGCTTTGGGGAGGAAGAACAGAGACATATGAAGGGCATGCTATCAGCATGACTAGTCACTGTTGATGTTAATCTTGATCACCAGGCTGAAGCGGTAACAGTGTTTGTCAGATTTCTCCGTTACAAAGTTATTTTCCCCACACTCCTTTCCATGCAATACCTGTTGGCAGGCAGTCACTGTGCACAGCCCACATTTAAGGGTGGGGTGTTGTATTCCACTCCTTAAAGGAGGAAGTATCTATATACAGTATTTGGAATTCAGCACAGGAGATTCTCCTTTATATAGACTCATAGGCATTTCTTTTCTGTGCTTTTCTAAATGGGAGCTATTCTTTCGTTATATACTGTTTGCAAAGCAGAAAATGAAAGATTTTTTAAAGAAATTTATTTTGTAATCACCCATCTCATTGAGTTGTATTCAGTTGATTGCCTTGGGCCTCCTATGTATTTTCTGCAAATAATAGTAATTTTGCTTCCTCCTTTCAATACTTACATATCTTATTTCTTTGACTTATCTATTTGTATTGTCTAAAACACAGATAGGCAAACCTTCTCCATGAAGGGTCAGACAGTAAATATTTTAGGTTTTATTATATACAACCTCTGTCACAATCATTCAATTCTCCAGCTATAGTATGAAAGAGGCCATAGACTACACATAAATGATCAGGCAATGCTGTTCGAATAAAACCTTATTTGCACAAACAGGTTCTTATTTACAGGTGGTCGTTCTGCCAATTTACTGCCCGCTGGTCTAGCATCCAAACAATATTACATAGTGATGATGATGGTGGGTGCCTTGTTTTAATTTTGATTTTAAACAGAATGTTCTCATGTTTCATTAAGTATAAGGCTAGCTTTTGATTATAAATACAAACACACACAAACATGTATAGTTTACATAATGTTAAAGAAATATCCACCTTGTCCTATTTTCTCTGCAAGTATTTATTAGGAATATTGTTGAATTTTGTTAACTGCCCTTTTTGGCAACTGCTAAGTTTTGAGATCTTGACCTATTTGTAGTGGAACCATCCTAAGGATTTTAGGATAAGACCTGTTTGGTCTTGGTTTATCCTGCTTTTGACTAATGTTACTGAATTATTTTTGTTATGTGTCTGTTGTTTTTACACTGATATTCATAAATAATAGTCGTTTGTAGTATGTTATTATGCTAACTTGTCATGTGATAGCATTGTATTATGCTAGCTTCCTACAAATGTAATTTGAAGTTCTTCCTTCCTATGGATATATTTTTATGCTTAGAACTTACCTGTTTACAGAAATTGTGAGCAAATTCGCTTATGAAACCACTTGGGTCTTGTATTTTGCCAGGGAAAACTTTTTGCTAAGTTTCTGTCTTCCACGAGTCTTTTATTTAGGTTGTCTAGTAATAGTTCTTCTGGTATTAATTTCTGGTGATTCATATGTTCTTAGAACATCATTTATTTAAGATTGTCAAAATTATTTTCTGAAAAGTTCACGAAGTACTATTTATGATTTTTAAAATTTCCTCTGCATCTGTTGTTGTTTGCCATTTTTCATTTCTAATCTTCTATATTAGTGAATTTTCCCCTTTCCTCACTCAACACAGCTATCCAGTGTTATCTCTGTTATGTTGGATTTGGTAAAAACAAAAAACAACTTTTGGATGCATTTTTAAATTCTGTTCAGGTTGTTTTTCAGACTTTCTAATTAATTCATATCTGCTTGGATCTTTACTTCTTCATCCTTTAGGTTGATTTGATTGTTGTTTTCTAACCCCCTGAGAAGTGATGTTGGGCTATGACTCTTTCATCAAGCAGAATTTCAGTTGTATTCCATGTATTGAGACATACTTTATTTTCATTTACGTTATTTTCTAGATGTACTGCAGTTTGGGTTTAATGTCTGCTTTGACTCAAAATTTAAAAGAGAAGCCTTTTGGGGGGCATGGGAGAGGGATAAATTGTTCTTCTTTTATTATTCCTAATTTTATTATTTTATTGCATGTGGCCAGAGATAGTTTTATTTCTACTTTTGAAGAACTGACTGGCACTTTTTTTTTTTTTTTTTTTTTTGAGATAGAGCCTCAAGCTGTTGCCCTGGGTGGAGTACCGTGGTATTACAGCTCACAGCAACCTCCAACTCCTGGGCTCAAGCAAGTTTCCTGCCTCTGCCTCCCAAGTAGCTGGGACTACAGGCGCCCGCCACGTCTGGCTATATTTTGGTTGCAGCCATCATTGTCGTTTGGCGGGCCCAGACTGAATTCGAACCTGCCAGCTCAGGTGTATGTGGCTGGTGCCTTAGCCACTTGAGCCACAGGCGCCAAGCCCTGACTGGCACTTTTAATAAATCCTCAGAGATGATCAATTTCTATAAGTGTCCCATAAACTATGAATGTTTTATAAAGTTTTACATTTTTCTAAGAATAAAGTAAACATGCATTATTGCTTTCTTAGGACCAGGAGACCTGACTTGTTCAAGTTGGTATCTCTAATACCTGGTACTGTGTTTGGCACATAGCTGTTACAGCTGTTGTTCAGTAAATGGATGCTGAAAGAATGCTGTCTGTACTCAGTGGTTTGTTTTTCTCAGGTTAAGTGGCCTTGGATAGTGTCTCTACCCACAAGCACAAGACTGGTAAACCATAAAGTCATTCATTTCATAGGGATCCATGGCAAAATGAGCCAATTAAGTTTGCAAACCCATCCCAGGAAAAGTGCTACATATCTTGTTGCTGAATATCATTAAGGTCAGTCCCAAGTGCCACCCCAAAGGCAACTATTGTTCTGAGTTCTAGCACAAAGATTGATTTCGTCTATTCTTGAATTTGATGCTCATGGAATTGTATTGCAAATTTTCTTTTATATCTGGCTTCTTTTGCTCAACATAATGTCTCAAGATACATCCATATTGTTGCGTCTTTCAGCACTTTATTCCTTTTTATAGCTGAGTACTATTTCATTGTACTAATGTAACACAACATATTTATTCATTTTTGTTTGCAAGTATTTGAGTTGCTTCAAGTTTTGAACTAGTAAGAATTAGGCTAGAGCTGGGTGCAGTGGTGCACATCTGTGGTCCAGCCTACTCAGGAGACTAAAATGAGAGGATCACTTGAGTCCAGGAGGTCTAAGCTGTAGTGTACTAAGATCACAACTGTGAATACTGACTACACTCCAGCCTGGGCAACTCAGAGACACCCTATCCCTTAAAAAAAATTACACTGCTATACATATTTCTGTATCAGTCTTTTTGTGAATATATGATGTCAGACTCATCTGAGAAAAAAATGCTACATACCTCCTTGCTGAATATAACTACGGTCACCTTTGAAGTACTCCCCTTGGGAAGCTATGCACTGATGCCAGTGCCTAGTCCACCCTTCAAAGCAAATTTCCATTTCTGGAATGGCCATCAGAGCTGTTATCATATGAGGTCTGACAATTAAGTTTGTGAATTCATCCTAGAAAAAGTGCTACATACCTCATTGCTGAGTATTACTATGGTCAACTTCAAAGTACTCCCTTTGGCCATCTGGTAACCATAAGTAGGTTTTCAACCAGCCTCTCCTACCCCTGCTTGATTTCCACTGAGTTTTATAACGCTTCCCTCTGTGCACACGTGTACTCCTCAGTTCCAATTTAATAGTGAGTATATGTGGTGTTTGTTTTTCATTATTTACTTAACAGTTTTGTCCAAATTGTTATAAATGACATTAATTCATCCCTTTTTATGGTTGAGTAGTACTCCATGGTCTACATACACCACATTTTGTTAATCTACTCAAGAACTGAGGAGTACTTAGACTGATTCCACATCTTTATAATTATGAATTGTACTGCAATAAACACTCAAGTGCAAGTCACATTTGTGCACAAGTACATTTTGATAAAATGACATGTTTTCCTTTGGCTAGAAGTACAGGATTGTTGGATCAAATGGTAGGTCTACTTTTTGTTCTTTAAGGAATCTATTGTTTTCTATGGAGGGTATACTAATTTGCAGTCTCACCAATGGTGTATAAGTGTTCCTTTCTCTATATATCCATGATAGCTACTATTGTTTTTGAACTTTAATAAAAGCTGTTGTAACAGGTAAGGTGATATCTCACTGTGGTTTGAATTTGCCTTTCCCTGATGATTAGTGACACTGACTACTTTTGCATATGTTTATTAGCCATTCAATCTATTTTCTTTGAAATGCTTCTGTTCATGTATTTTTCCCACTTTTAATAGGGTTGTTTGTTTTTGTATTGCTGATTTGCTTGAATTCTTTATAGACTCTGGTCATTAACCTTTTATCAGATGCATAGCTTATGAATGTTTTTCTTCCATTCTGTGGGTTAACTATTTGCTTTGTTGATTATTTCCTTAGCTGGGCAGAACCCCTTTAATTTAATTAATCCCATTTATTCATTTATTTATTTTTATTAAATCATAGCTGTGTACAATAATGCAATAATGGGGTATAATGTGCTGGTTTTATTTGAAATATTTTCATCAAACTTCTTAACATTGCCTTCACAGCATTTTCTTAGTTATTGTGTTAAGACATTTATATTCTATACCTAGTAAATTTTACATGTACCCTTGTAAGATGCACCATAGGTGTGGTCCCACCACTTACCCTCCCTCCTCCTTCCCCTCCTCTCCCTTCCTCTCCCTCTCACCTTCTTCTTGGGCTATAGCTTTCTTAAGAAAGCTATAAATTGGTTTCATAGTACGGCTGAGTACATTGCACTTTTTCTTCCATTCTTGAGATACTTTGCTAAGAAGAATATGTTCCAGCTCCATCCAGGTAAATACGTAAGAGGTAAAGTTTCCACCTTTTTTAAGGCTGCATAATATTCCATGGTGTACATATACTACAATTTACTAATTCATTCATGGGTGGATGGGCATTTGGGCTTCTTCCATGACTTAGCAATTATGAATTGGGCTGCAATAAACATTCTGGTACAAATATTTTTGTTATAATGTGATTTTTGGTCTTCTGGATATATGTATACCATGAAATATTATGCACCCTTAAAGAAAGATGGAGACCTTACCTCTTTCATATTTACATGGATGGAGCTAGAACATATTCTTCTTAGCAAAGCATCTCAAGAATGGAAGAAAAAGTATCCAATGTACTCAACCCTTTTATGAAACTAATTTATAGCTTTCATATGAAAGCTATAACCCAATTATAGCCCAAGAATATGGGGAAGGGGAAAGGAAGGGAAGGAGAGGAGGGAGGATAGGTGGAGAAAGGGTGATTGGTGGGACCACATCTACGGTGCATCTTACAAGGGTACATGTGAAACTTACAAAATGTAGAATATAAATGTCTTAACACAATAACTAAGAAATGCCATGAAGGCTATGTTAACCAGTTTGATGAAAATATTTCAAATTGTATATAAAACCAGCACACTGTACCCCATGACTGCATTAATGTACACTGCGATGATTTAATAAATAAAAAGCAAAAGAAAAAGAAAACAAAAATAAAATATTAAGATTTAGAACATCAAAATCTCAGATCCTAGCTTTGGACAGCTCTGATCATTATAGTCTTCTTGCATGAAAAAAAATGATCATGCAATTTTCACTAGCTAATCTTTTAGAATTTCTTGATTGTGAACAAGATGATGATGATGATGATGATGATGATGATGATTTTTTGAGACAGAGACTCAAGCTGTCCCCCTGGGTAGAGTGCCATGGCATCACAGTTCACAGCAACCTCCAACTCCTGGGCTCAAGCAAGTCTCCTGCCTCTGCCTCCCAAGGAGCTGGGACCACAGGTGCCAGCCACAATGCCTGGCTATTTTTTTTTTTTTTGGTTGCAGCCATCATTGTTGTTTGGTGGGCCTGAGCTGGATTAGAACCCACCACCTTAGGTGTATGTGGCTGGTGCCTTAGCCACTTGAGCCACAGGCACCGAGCCGTGAACAAGATTATTCAAGCTCTTGGTAGGGGGCACAACTCCCCACATACACACACATACACATGCATGCACACACGTAAGATTCTGGAATTTTTCCTTTAGTCCTTTGTGGTTAAAATATATGTGACATTAAAACATGGCATATTACATATGCATGCAGAAAGTAATTTTCTTTGGGTTTTATGATTCCTACTTAACAAAGATTTTTATTGAAGCTGAATGAACTTTTCTGTTTTTGTTTTTTGGGTCTTTTTTTTTTAATCATACCCTTCTCTTGCTGGTGTACACCTGCATATTTATTCTGCCAGTGCCTTTCTGGAAACTACCGTCATCTATACACAAGTGCTATAGGAATAAAATATGTGACTATTCAACAGGTATGCACCTAAGTGTTCTATATTATCACAATTCATTCATTCCTACTCTATTCCTATTTTATCTGCATAATCTAAGCTGTCCTACTCAAGGCACCTAATCTCACTCTACTACTTTTAATAATAGTATTATTTTCTTGTAATATTTTAAAGATTCGCTTCATAGAAATTTAACATAAATTAATATGGGTGAGTAAGAAGGTCAGCTCAGAGAATAACCTGAGTCAGGGGTACGGAACATGGCTCCTTCTGGTCCTGTGTCACCATAGCCAAGCTCCCTTGAGTCAGGGGTACAGAGTGTGGCTCCTCCTGGTCCTGTGTGGCCGTAGCCAATATGTCATTCATGGCTGTTCTGAATCTCCCTGAACTGGAATGGGTCATAAGCCCACTGAAATTCTGTGATAGTGAAAAGTACATGTGCGCCACACTCAAAAGTATGTAATTACCTGGGGAGCTGAGATGTGTGAGAGGCGGTGCTTTCCCTAGGAACCAGAACTTATTTTAGACATGCAAAGAAGACAGCAGCGTTCTAACAGACACCAGGGCCATCGAGCTCTTATGCGTCCTTTCTAACTCACTTTACTTCCCTGTATTAGCCAAACACTTATGCTGAAAATGATAGCACACAAAGAAAAGATTAAAGCACAATAATCCATAGTTCCATTTAATTTCATTTATTCTTTACTCCTTAGTAAGCTGCAGACAGAATTTTTACAACATGTATCAGAAATGAAATAAAAACTTTTGTATAGAGTTTCCACTGTTCTGTTAGAAGAAACATACATATGCTTCTATAAGCTATAAGAATACTGGCGGATTTTTTGGATGAGCATGGTGGCTCATACTTGTAATCCTAACACTCTGGAAGGCTGAGGTGGGAGGATCACTTGAGCTCAGGTTAGAGACCAGCCTGAGACCTCCTGAGCAAGAGCAAGATCTCATCTCAACTAAAAATAGAAAAATTATCTGGGTGTTGTGCCAAGTGCTTGCATTTCCCAGCTACTTGGGAGGCTGAGGCAGGAGGATCACTTAAACTTAGGAGTCTGAAGTTGCTGTGAGCTAGCTCTAGCTCCACAGCTCTCTATCCTAGGGCAACAGAGTGAGACTCTGTCTCAAAAAAATAAAAAAACACTAGTGGGTATTTTTATAACATTTAAAATATATAATTTTGCATATATCAAATGCTTTTTTTTCAGACAGAGTCTCACTTTATTGCCCTAGGTAGAGTTCCATGGCGTCTCAGCTCACAGCTCACAGCAACCTCCAGCTCTTGGGCTTAGGTGATTCTCTTGCCACAGCAGTAGCTGGAACTACAAGTACCCCCCACAATGCCTGGCTATTTTTTTGTTGCAGTTTGGCCGGAGCAGGTTCAAACCTGCCACCCTTGGTATATGGGGCTGGTGCCCTACTCACTGAGCCACAGGCACTGCCCTAAAAAATGCTTTTATATTGTATTTAAAACTAGCATTACACAATCTGAAGATAATAAAATCAATGCTATAAATGTAATAGAATGACAATTATTTTGTCATTAAATTTTTAATCTAACTTTTTATTTTGAGATAATCATGGATTCACGTGTCTTTATAAGAAATAATGCAGAGATGCCGTACTCTTTACTCAGTTTCCTAGTGATAACATTTTGCAAAATTATAGTACAATTTCACAACATCAGAATGGTGAAGATACAAGATATTTTTCTTTATGAAATGTTCTCAATTATGAATTCAGTTTCTTTAATAGTTTTAGGACTATTCATTTTATATCAAACAGGTTGTAGTAGTTTGTGTTTTTTGAGAAAATGGTCCAGTTTATGTACGTTGTGTGAAAATTAATTATCTTGCCATGCCCAACCAAATTAGCGTCAAGGGACCAGCAGGGCTGGGAAAAATCCCTTGAGGTACAAATATCACAAGCCAGCTACTGAAAACACCTGCTGTAACCTTAAGATCAGTTTTACGGAGCAGCTGCTGAAATGAACTGCTGGGACTCTCAGACTATTTTTGCCACCACCGTCACTCACCAGTCAGAGCTTGCCAGTTCCCAGAAACTTCCCCACAGCGCTAATGGGTTTTCTTTCAAAGCAATACCAAACATTTCTTTCTGATAACACCCCCCCCAATTTATCTTTGTTCTTCTGACATACCAAGACCATCTCGTCTGTGTATATGCCTCAACTTGCAATTGTTTCCCAAATAAAATGTTTCGTTTAGAGATTTCTCCCTACATTGTGTGACTTCAACAGTTGTCAAATTCCTGTGTTTGCCGTTGTCTGCAGCATCCCTGCATTGTATCCTTGATGTTTGGGGGAGTTCACGGTGCTGTCCTCTGCCTCATTCCTGATAGGAGTAATTGGATTATGTTATGAGAATCCGAATTTTATTTCATTCTTCTGTTTCAGCTGGTTTCCGGCCTCTGTTGACATCCGATTGTGTTGTTCCTCATTACTGAGGAACTGCTGAGTGGGGCGGGCGTTCTGGCTCCACCTGTGTTTTCCACCAGCATTACAGGAAGTGTTACTTAGAAACAGAAGGGCTCGAAAGTCCCAGCTCCCTTACTGGAGAGGAGTTTGGGAAGCTTCTTGTCACAAATTCCACTTGAGTGGAACCAGCCCACCCACCTGCCTTTGCGGGCGTGGTGGGGTTAGCTGCCCAGTTATTTTTACGATGTTTGCTGATGCAGAGCACTTACTGTTTAAAAGCTTCCTGTGTTCCTAGGCTCACCTCCTCCTCCTTTCACCACCAAAAGCAGTTTTTTTCTTCCTGTTGCTCTTTTGCCTTTCTTTTTTTCTTTTCCATCAATTTTCATCCATTGGCATTTCTGGGTGGTTGGTTTCTTTAATCCCAAATCTGAGATACACGAGGCAAAGAGACAACCCAAAGAATCCCCCACAACATTTCAGGCCCTCCTGTCTTTACCGTCCACAGTCTGTTTCTGTTTTATAGATAAATGATGGGTGGGATTTTCACCTGTGCTCAGCGGGAAGGATAGAGAAAGTACGTGTGTTCTATCTTCCCAGGAGCAGAAGTCCATCATTCTGTTTTACAATTGATGAATATTTTTAAGGGGAAATTTTTGTACACTATACCTTTAACAGAACAGCCATGTGCATCTAACAATATTTCACTGACAAAGGACTGCACATGTGACAGTGGTCCCATAAGATTGTAATGCCGGATTGTCACTGTTCTTTTTTACGTTTAGACATATTTAGACATAGAAATACCGTGTTACAGTCGCCCACAACCTTGACGTTGGTGACAGGCTGGACAGGCTGGTAGCCCGAGAGCCTCTGGTTTGTGTAAGTACACTCTGTGATGATCGCACAGTATCAAAACCACCTAGCAACGCGTTTCTCAGACAGTATCCAAGGCCGGTTGCTAAGCAATGCGACTGCTTCTGCTTCAAGTTGGTTTTACATTTTCACTTTACAGTGGCTCCTGAAAATTAGGCAGTTGGTCCTGTCCGGTGTTGGGCACGGAAGGAGAGGATTTCAGTTTGTGTTAAATATGCCACTTAAAACTTTTTAGTTGTGGAGTGTTTTTTCTTTAATATTAATCTAATAATATTGCTGTCCTTACTAAAATTGTTTAGTGATTTTTAATCACTAAAAAGGCAAAGTATATGCCTTTTACATCCCTATACCTATAAGGCTCTGTATGGTGTGGCCTCTAGTCCCCTTTCACCGCACTCAGATGGCTTTCCCCTTACTCTCTCCTTGTAATCATCTTAACTTCTCCTAGTTCTCTCCTTCCTTTAGTCTTTGAGCTTCTCTCCTGTGCTAGAAAGCTCTTTTCTCTTATTCATCTAGTTAATTTGTATTCACCCTTTATGTGTCAGCATAAAGAATCTTTTCTCAGCAAAACTTTCCCTAGGGAAGAAGAGAGGAGAGGGAGGGAGGAAGGAAATACTATAAAAATACAGAAGATATAAAACCAGTGGGAGAAAAAAAAAAAAAAAAAACAACCTTCCCTAGGAACCGAAACTACATGAGGGCTCCATTATGGCCACTTCCATCCCTTGTCTTTCATGGCGTCCCTGCATGGAGATATTCAATGAACCATTTCCATCTGTGGATGATAAGCTTTGGGAGGGACAGGGGTCCTCATTCTCTCTCTCTCTTTTTCTCATATAAGTGTTAATCTTTAATATCTAGTACTCTGGCATGTAATGATCACTCACTAAACATTTATTAACCACATTTAAATATCTTTAATACACTTAAATATCTTTATGTGTAAACATAAAAATTACCTTTGGAGAGGTAAAAACATAAAACTAAAACTTTTCATAAGTTAATTTCTTACAATTTTTTGTTGGGTATCCTATGTGTCAGACAAATATACCTCTGTTTTAAGAGTTATAATAGTGGCTCGGCGCCTATAGCTCAACCGGCTAAGGCGCCAGCCACATACACCTAAGGTGGCAGGTTTGAATCCCCAGCCCGGACCCGCCAAACAACAATGACGGCTGCAACCAAAAAATAGCCGGGCGTTGTGGTGGGCGCCTGTGGTCCCAGCTACTTGGGAGGCGGAGGCAAGAGACTCGCTTGAGCCCAGGAGT
>CAUYTI010110489.1:0-44910 GCA_963575145.1 Galago senegalensis | reverse complement strand
AAGCAATAACTGAGAAAATGACATGAAGGCTGTGTTGACCAGTTTGATGGAAGTATTTCAGAATGCATGTGAAAACCCCCACACTGTACCCCAGAAGAGTATCAATGTACATAGTTAACATTCAATAAAAAAAAAAAAAGTCTTAAAAAAAAAAAAAAGAAAAACCATGTTGATGAAGCTTAGGAAAATGTAAAACAACACTATATATTGTGTATCCAATGACATACCTATTATAATGTTTCAAAGTGAATGGAAATAATAAAAATTCAATTTGGTCTAGTGGTTATTTGAGGGGCACTGGGGAGGGGGATGTGGCCAGGGTGGGAGTACATACAAAATGCCAATAATTTTAGTATTTTTTTCCTTTAAGGTAGGTAGTAGGCACACAGGTGTTTTGTTATATAGCTTTTTGTAGTTTTTTGCTAAGTCTGAAAAATTTCATGAGAATTTATCCACCCCCACTCCATCTGCACAGAACATGTTAAAATCAAGAGAAAAGTACTGCTCAGGAAAGAGGGTGAGTATTGGTGTGTTACAAAGAGAGATAAAGTGATGTCGTGTCTTACAAGAGTAGGTGCTTACTATATAAATTTGCTGAAATTAATGAGGGCCAGGAAGGAATGTAAACAGACTCAGAAAGTAACAGAGAAAGTGAACAAGATGAACAGGCTCTGGGGAGAAGAAAGTTTGGAGTCAGTGATGTGTGGAAAATAGCTGCACATGCAGTAAAGCGGCGCAGGAGGATCAGAGAGCAGGATGGATGCTGAAAACCGGCCAAATACCCTGCTGTCTTAACTGCAGTGCTTGGGAGGAGTGTTCACTGTGTTGGGTATTCTTATTGCCAGAACCTCATCCTCTAGGTGCTGCCCATTGTAATGCTTTAAATAATTTCTTAAAGAAATTATTCTTGCAAAGAGAAAGGAAGAAATAAAATGCTTAGAGTTTGTCCCTACAAGAAAGTTATCACAAGATAATGATCAGCATTCTTTTTTAAAAAAGAGGTCCTTTAGTCATTTTTCATAAAGTTTATTTCATAATTTTCATTGTTTTCTATATTTTCCTATCATCTTTGTTGTATACTTTTCATTGTTTTCTATATTTTCCTATTATCCACAAAGTGACATACAATTCTGATAAGAATGCGATCAGCATTCTGATTCTTAGTTAATGACTGGCACATGATACAGGTTTTAGAAGACCGTATGTCTTCAGAATTACTGTTTCTTTGCTTGGATGATTTATTCTCTTGGACTCAGAGAATACAAGTTGGGTTTTTAGAGTTAGCAGGCAGGCAAATGTTCATTTTTTTCCTTACTTAAAAGCAGTAACTCAACAAAGTCCACTGTGCCCTGAGTTCCTTTGATGTTGCTCAGCAGACACTACAAATGTATCAGACAAATTCATTTTTAACTGCTCTCTGAGGGCTTTGTGATTATCATCTATGGTTCTAACCATTTGGACCGATCTTTACTGAACAATGCTGAGTTAATCAGGCGGAACAGAGCCTGGCTCTCCTTGTTCCTTTTGTCAGGATGGGCCCAGCCCTGGCCTCACAGCACATACAATTGTGGGGCTTAGGAGGTTTGTGCCTGTGCTTTACTTTGTTGTTTTATTTCCATGGCTCAAACTATTAAAGGTAGTTTTGAGGAAGGAAATGCAAAATGGCAAGAAATCATTCTGCTTGCTAATGGCCCAGCCCCTTTTGCTTTCTAGGTTAAAAGGATTTTTGGGGGTAAATGAAGTTCTGTCTCTGTAATGACATTGTTTAGTTTTGCATCCTATTTTAGTTGGAGGGTGAAATGAACCAGATCTGTTTCTAGTCATGCCAAGTCTTTGATTCCAGATTGGGGCATCCTCAACAGGGTTTTATATCCTGCTGGAATACAAGACTATTTTAAGAAATCTCTGTTGGGTTGAGAAAAAACATGTAGTATAATTACAATGACCAAACCACATGTCCTAGATTTTCTAGGATGCCTCCCAATTTTGCTTAGTTTCAGTCTTTTCAATAAAGATGATTCATTTTGTTGTATATATCAACAGACATTGGTAAAGAATATATTCATGTGGGTGATTATGTGAAACATACAGATATATGTACCTGTATACACACATGCACATCACCCACATATGTATTTTGATTTGTGGGTTTATTTACATAAAGACTTCTTTAGAATTTTGTGGCTTCAGGGTATGTGGCCTAGTAAGTATTACAGAAATAGCCATAAAGGTCCTAACTAGCTGAGTTACCCTGAATAAGTCACTGTATGTCTCTGCATTTCATCAGTTCCTTAACATCCTGGTACATAGCACGATCTCAGTAACTGTCCTTGAGAAAGCAAAATGCTAGGCTCTTGTAGAATTCTCAGTCTTTGTCCTTACTTCCTCCTCTGTGTAGAATGTTCCATGGCCTTACCCATTCTACTATACAGTGCCAGGTAGATATACAATTATAAAAAGAAAAAAAAAACTGGAAGGAAATACTCCAAAAAGATGAGATAATGGATGATAATGAAAAATGTGTTTTTTATACCTTTGAATATTTTCCGCTAAAAAATCATGAATAAGTATGAATTAGAAAATCAGGAAAAAAATTTATTTATTTAAAAAATTTTTTTAGACAATCAGAAACATTTTAAAAAGTAGTTTTTTTTTTTTTGAAGTATGTGTACTTGGGGGATCAGAGAGGATCTGAGATTGCACTATATAGATTTCTCCCCTGAAGGCCGTTGCAGCATCTCTGCCTTAGCTTCCAACAGGTAAGAGCTGTTCCTTTAGTTCTCTCAGAAGCCTTAGACCACACTGATGTGAGAGGCCACCAGATGGCTTATCAGCGCTGGAGATTTGGTCCCCTTTCAGGGATTAATTTGAGCTGTTTTACAGTACCCAAGCTCAAATGGACAGTTACACGGAATGCTTCATATACTAAATGTCCCAGCAACTGGACAGAGAGACAACTCCATTATCTCTCTGTGCCTCATTGGGGATGATCTGAGTGACATAGCCAGGTCCTATACTAGGCGTGACAGTGCTGCAAAGGGGCCAGGCTGTGTGTGCTTTGTGCCTTCTAGGAGTTTTCAGTCTAACTGGGCTAATAATGTGTGTTCATTCAAAGCTAACCACCATCACAGGCAGCATTTAGGCTTTAAGTGATTGGGAAAGAAGACCAAGTGGGTCACAGGAGTTTCTAGCAGGGACAGAGCATGAGAGGACTATGTGAAAAGATGGGCCTTGACCCAGCGTCTCCAACAGGGGAGGGGAGAGAGGAGGAAGGCCTTTGGGGAAGGAAACAGCTTTCAGAAAGGCGTGGGAGTGAGAGTAAGTTTGGCTTGCATGTTTTATTCAGGGGTGGCAGGGAATTGAGAAACAGTGGGAACAGGGAAGAGAGTAAGCAGCCTAGAGAGGAAGGTGAATGGAGAGGTAGCGATAGGCCATCCTGACAACCTGACAAGGCTGTAGGAATAGGACAAAGGTGAAACTTTGAACTTAGAGATGGTGGGGGAGCCATCTCAGGGGAAGGAGCTGCTATGAGGTAACTTTCCTGGGCCACAGACTCTTCCCTGTATTAGAATGTGGTACAAAGGTAGTTAAGAACACAGGCTCAGTGTGATGCTGCCTGTGTTTGATTGCTTGTTGCAAGTCATATTTGGTTTGAGACTCAATTTCCCTGTTTACAAAATGGGAATAATGATAGCCCCTTCTTACGAAATTGTTCTGAGGATAAAAGAGATAAGCCTTATAAAGTGTTTAGCATAATGTCTGGCACATTGCATAAGCCTAATAAATTGCTTTTATATGCAAATTAATATCAGAATTAATTTTATCAGTATGGTAAAAATGAAAGTAATTTTGAAAACCTAAATATTATAGACAACTGGAAATTATTCCATTAAGGGGTAAACTTGAGAAGCCTTTAGGTAGATCTTTGTTGGAAAGTCCCAGTCCAATGCCACAATTTGGCTCTACTTACTTTCACTTAGCTTTTATGAAATATTTATGTTGGCAGGTTACTGAACTATAATTTTCATTCATTATCCCTCTAAGTTCAGTGAGGAAGATTAGTCTGTTTATCTTTTGTTGCAGAAGGTTCACGTAGATAGAAACACTGAGAGAAAACTGATGCCTAGTTACAGCATCTCTTCAGTTAGCATTTGCCACAGTTATCAGCCAATCTTTTATGGGTTTGGGGTCAAAGAACTATGTGAGTGATGGTGGTCAGGCAATTAGGTACTGGAAGAAGAAGGTGGCAGAAAATTTGGAGGGACCAGGGTGATTTCTTCTCAGTTGGACCGAAAACTCAGTTCCGAGAAGTACTTGAAGAAGGTTAGGCATGACTTAGAATTGCTAAGACAGGACCGGAAAAGTGAACCCAATACCTTGTACTTTTTAGAACATTAGTCATTCCTTTGGATGCTGTAGCTTAAATGATCCCTAATTAAAATTAACTACCTTTGGGAGGCAAAGTATTTGAGTGCCATTATCAGTGGACTTCTTAGTAGAGAATTATATTCCAAGCCAAAGTTCAAAATTCTCAAATTTGGCTGCCACTTGACATTCATATGTACGACCTATGTGACTCTTTCTAATTGATAACAATGGTGAGCAGAAAAGGACCCCCGGGGGTGGGGGTAGGGGGGTAGGGGATATGATTCAGGGTGAGTCAGGTGCACACCAGACTTGATCCAGCCCTATTGTCTTTTGTCAACAGGTCTTCACTGTGCTCCAGCTGGAATATAAGTGGGATTAAACTGGACATTATGGAAGGAGAGAGGCCATTCGATGCCAGAGCTTTCGTGGGATGCCCGGCATGTAAGTTACCACTACAGTGGCTGGTCCTGGCATACATGTTAACTAGACAGACAGTAGGCTGCAGGGCCTAGTGGCCCAGACAGATTTTGATCTGGAGTCAAAGGGGGGTGGTTAGAGGAATAAGAGTAGGATCAAACAGATCTCAGGGCACAGCTTTAAGATTATTAGTGCTTCCCAGGTCCTCCCCATCCATGCTGGCTAATCTGTTCCACAGTGCTGTTTGCAAAGTTACTGTTTCACCTGGGCTGAGTGCCTGTGTTGAGCCTCAGACCTCAGCCCATGGAGCTGACCTCCTGTGTCTTTTTCACTCCTCTGTAGGGCTATTACTATTTGGGAAAAAAATAACTCCCTCTCCTTTCAGAGGGAAATGAACTACACCCTGTTAGTCAGGCCCTTTGTATTTGACTTCGAAACTGTGCAGTGTGTGTTTGTTTTTTTCCTGCTGCACATCCACTTCATTTCCCTTTCCTCTGGAAGCAGCGTTCTCATTTTCCTTTGGGTCAGCATCCCTCCCTCAGTCTTAGCCCATGTGGCCAGGAGGAGTGGACCCCACTCCCTGAGCTCTGGTAAGTATGTGACCTGGGTCTGGCCAATTGGTATCACAGTACTTGTTTCAGAGATGGACATATAAATGAAGATGGACTGCTGGGTATTAGCTCTGGGGTTTTTAATGTAACTATTCACTACCCTTGCCTTGAGAAAGAAGAAGATGTGGGGGAGGCATCAAGAACTTCTGTTTCAGGAGCTAAACCTCAGGGCTTAGTAAAGGTATTTGTCCTTAGGCCTATAAGTGGCACTTTCACCCCAGCAATATAACCTCTGAGGTCTTACTCAAATGCACAGAAAAGGTTTTTAGAAGGGGTATCAGTCTGGTCAGTTTTGGTGGCCTTACCTCTGATAAATATGCCCGTCTTGGCTACAGTCCTCCATTTTCTGACCACAATACAGTGCTCTGCCAAGCATATCTCAGACAAATACCGTATTGTTTGTGGTGTGATTGTGACTTCCTGTCTTCCAATTTAGTTTTTTTGCCTTATGTTTCACTGTCTGGGTCATTTGATACTACATCTGGTGCTTCCTGTTTTTTAAGCCTCTGACTCTAGTCACCCGACTGTACAAAACAGGGGTCGACTTCTTCATAAGTGATGCCGGCTTTAGTCACTTGTTTTGGTGTACTAATTGAGATTTGCGTAAGGAAAGCTGTCAGGTGTCTGCTGGTTTTCTCAGCCTCAGACACTTCCCTATTTATGAGTCTTTGTTTTTCAGATATTCAGTCTTTCTCCCCCTTGTGTGGATTGATGGGTGTGGGTGTCACCTGTCCCTAACCCCAAGCAATGCGACATGGTTCTCTCCCCCTTGACTAGAGCCCCCTGCCTGATTCCTGTGGGTCCAGCTCTAGAAGGAGGCTTCTGAGGGGCTTGGTGGGCTCAGCCACTCTCCTGGGAGCTCACTGTGTCTCCTCTCCTGACCCTCAGGCTCATGTGCCTCCTTTTCCTTCCCACTTCGCAGTAGTTAGCTCCAGTTAAACACCTTTAGTCAGGCCAGCAGAAAAGCTACTAAATACAGCTTTGCTCATTAAAGAAAGAGGAACATGTTAGTTGCTAAATTTGTACTTCTTTTACCTTTCTTTTCACAGAATGGTCTGACTTCAGAGGAAGGGGATAAAGCACCAAGACACTTATTATAATTAGAACATTTATGATATCACTTACACAGCTTCCTCCTGGCCTCCAAGGAGGGAAACTTTGCTGGACCTAGCTGCTCCAGACTTGCCTTGTTTTTCAGTCAGAGTAGAAGGATAGATTCAAGGAATTGTCTAAGATAATGGAGGGGAGAGGAGCATTGTCCTACCTAAAGGCAATGGCAGCTTTCAGGGAAGGGGGATCCAAGAACATCAGAACAAACACTTGAGCCTTGACATTCTGCTCCTTCTCTGTGTGACACCTTTGCTGAACAAAAACAACAGCTACATGTGGTGGTTGTAAGAATCAGAGTGTCACCGTGTGCATGTTCCTCTGGCTCCACAAAGGCTCAGTTCCCAGAGGAAGGCCCTACAGTTACTTCACCTCCTGGGGTATTAGAGGTGGAGGCCAAATAGTTCCTTGTTCCACTTTCAACTCAAGCCAAGGGTCCTTTGGACCTGTGAAGATATCTGGCCTCTAGTATTTCTAACAATATTGTCTCAAGAGTGAGGAAAATCCCCTGTTGCCTCTGAAATCTCCCTTCACTTGTCTTTTATCTGGGATGGAGAAGTGTGTTGGAAGTCTACTTAGCCACTTGTGTAAATCCACATGTGTGTGTGCGTGTGTGAGATGTACATGCTTAACAACACACTGAACTCAGCTCTTTATATTCTTGTGTCAAAACTAAGCACATACATCACCCACTGAAAGGGGCAATACTATTTGGATCCATGACTTAAAATAAGAAAAAAACCCAACAAAATCCCAAATCAAAAAATTCCTCCATTTCTGTGTAATGCTTTAAATGACCTCATTTCTTCTCTGAAGCCACCTCATGAGGTCAGGAGGACAGGTGTCAGTGATGGATGGGAGGAGGTTTCAGATGGGGAAAAAGAAGGGACCGATCTAACCCAACTTAGAAATCAGTGGGCGTCCAAATCCAGCTTGGGTTTAGAATGTTTGCATTTCACTTTTATTTATTATTCTTTTTTTATTTTGAGACTGCGCCTCAAGCTGTCTGCCTGGGTAGAGTGCCATGGCTTCACTGCTCACAGCAATCTCCAAGTCCTGGGCTCAAGCGAGTCTCCTGCCTTAGCCTCCCAAGTAGCTGGGACCACAGGCGCCCACCACAACACCCAGCCATTTTTTGGTTGCAGCCATTATTGTTGTTTGGCGGGCCCAGGCTGGATTCGAACCCGCCACCTTAGCCACTTGAGCCACAGGCGCTGAGCCGCATTTCACTTTTAAAGGTAAAAAGAACCAAACCAAATAAACATCTAAAGTAGCTGGAGCTATTGCCAAGTTACCACTGCCATCAGAAAGGGATAGACACTTGGGATAAAACAGGATGTTTCTAGAGTTTCCCCAATCCCTATCTCCATGTGGGTAGATTTCCTTCTATATCCTGTCCCTGAATCTTTGGCAGAGGTCAACTAGGGGCTTAGGTGTTTCTTCAGTGGCCTATAGACAAGGTAGCAGTTTATCCCTGCCTCTGTTGCTCTCTTCTTCCTACTTCTCATCCCCACCAGCTCTGATTCCAGTTCCAGTGAGGATATCACCTGGGAAATACCTCATTTGTCCAAGAAGTCTTATCTTTTGGATATTCCATTCAGTGGTCTCTCCGGTAGGAACACAGCTGAATGGATGAAGGCATAAGGACTGGGAGCTATCGTTTCAAACTCTTGGCTCAGCCATTTTCACTTGTTGAATGACCTTCAGCTGGGCATTTATTCTTTCAAAGTCCCTCTTGGTTTATCTGTTAAGTGGGTGTTTTGTATAGTTTTCTAAGTGTGCATTGTACATTACCTGGCATACAGTAAGTGCTTAATACAAGGAGGTTATTATCCTGTCGGATAAACATAGTCTAGTTTTCCTAATCCTCAGTGAAATTCCAGTAAACTTCCACTTTTAATTATTACGATAATCCAGATACTATGATTTTTTTTTTTTTTTTAGGCAAGTTCTCACTGCATTGCCCAGGGTAGAGTGCCATGGCATCAGCCTAGCTAACAGCAGCCTCAAACTCCTGGACTCAAGTGATCTTTCTACCTCTTCTCCAGTAGCTGAGACTACAGGCAACTGCCACAATACCTGGCTAATTTTTCTATTTTTAGTAGAGCTGGGGGTCTCACTCTTGCTTAGGTTGGTCTTGAGCTCCTGAGTTCAAGCAATCCTCCCTCCTTGACCTGCAAGAGTACTAGAATTACAGGCATAAGCCATGATGCCTGGCCAGATAATGTGATTTTAAACATCTTTCCTTTAAAAAATATATTTGCATATAGCTTAGTAGTACAGTGAAACATCTGAAATGAAACACACCTGGGTTCATGGTCTGGCTTTACCACTTAATGGCTTTGTTTCTCTAAGTCTGTTTCCTCACCTGAAAGGTGGGGCTGAGAATAAATAGCTCCTTCAGCATGCATTGAACACATGAGAATTATATGAATGGGCTCAAATAGTGGTTGTTGTTACTGCATATTTTGGGGTGTGTGTGTGACTACGTTTTGTTAGTACTTTCAGTATACTCAGTGTTTTCATATCTGATTTCTTATTTTGTCAACATAATAATCTTGAAACGTAGGAATTATTATCATTTACATGTTATGGAGAGGGGAACTGAGGCTCTGGGAGGTTAAGTCTTAAGTCACTCAGCCAGTACTAAGTGGTAGACACTACACTAGATTGAAATCCCAGGGTGGGAATCCTTCCACATTACTGCTCAACTGAACTCTACACATTTTACTGGAGTCTCTAGCCTCTCTTTGGCTTTTGGTTTTTCTAGGATTCATTCTCTGGATATGTGGTTCTGTCTTCAGGCAAAATGCTGAGAGTCTTCCTGTTCTTACTTCTTTCACTTTCATCTATTTCCATGCCTGCCTCTCTCACCTGGCTTTCAGATGCTGGCATTCTTGAGACTTGTGGCTAGGTCAGTCCCTGCTTCCCAAGGCCAGTGGCTTGCCTAGCTTACAGAATACTTCTATCCAGTGTGTGCAAATTTTGTAACTGACAATACAAGGTGGTGACAGTGGGGTTTTGGGGGTGCAGGGTCATCGCACACTGTCTGCCCACCTCCATCTCTATTATGTGGGTCATTATGAAAGTTTTAAGCTATGCAGAAGTCAAGAAACATAAAATCTGCCACAGATGTAAACAAATGAAGTCCTCCCAGCAACACCAATAAGCCCTGCAAGTTGAAACTTACATGGGTAAATCAGAAAGGACGCTGTTGACTGTGTTTCTTATAAGTGTAATAATGGACCATAACACAGTCTATCTCAAAACTCTTGTAGTGACCCACATACTTGCATAGTCTGCCCGAGATGTCCGTGGCCTATGGGCTCTGCTATACCCTGAGTCATTAGCTCTCCATGTATGCTGTGCTCATCTGTCTCTACTGGCACAATGGCTCAGGCCAAGCCCTGGCATGGGTCCCACATCCTGCCCCCATCCTGTGCACCCATTGTGGTATTAATACACCAGCATGGTGATTCTAGGCCATGCTGATTCACCAGTCCTCTGTTCCCCTAGTGCTGACCACAGCCATACACAAGCTTCCAAACGTGCCATCAAGCATGTACTCGTTTATCTGTTGATTCATTCATTCATTGCCGCTCATTCTAACTCTATAGATACCTAGAAAAATGAAGAACTCACAGTCAAACGAGAGGGTCTCCCACACCTGGATTCACTTCAGAATCACGTAGGAAAGTTTTTACAAACACAGGTTTCTGGACTCCACCTAAAACCTACCGAAGCAGAATCTCTAGGAGTAGGTTTGTAGGAATTGGTTTATTTAAGATGCTCGTGGAAGGACCTGAGGCACAGCTGGTTTGGGGACCCCCTAGTCTGGGACTCCCTTATGTACCCTGTGTAGCAAACACTCTGAGAAGGCACAGAAACCAGACGGGGCTGCTGGGGCAATTTGCCCTACAACATCCCTTATTCTTTATATTTGGGCTCAAGGCCTCTAAAACCCTGCAGCATTTTCTTTTTCCCAGGACCTGCTGTGTAAAGTTGCCACTGGGATGGTGCCTGTGGCTCAGAAGGGTAGGGTGCCGGTCCCATATGCCAGAGGTGGCAGGTTCAAACCCAGTCCCGGCCAAAAAAAAAAAAAGATTTCCACTGGACAGTAGGGTCTCCAGAGCAAGGGATAAGCTTGTTTCCTTCCCTGTTGTGTCCTTGTGCCTGTAGCAGGGCCCAGAAACTGCTAGGTGGGCAGCAAATATTTGTTGAATTAATGAAGCAGGGAATGAATGGATTTGTTCCCAGATTTGCTTTAGGTGTGTGGCATGGTCACCAGCTTGCTGTTTCATGATACCGTGTTTGTGTGTGTGTGTGTGTGTGTGTATCTGTGTCTGCAGGAGGCAGACGGGGAGGTTCCTGGCTTTGCACCCAGTGGGCCTCCTCTAGGCCCTGGCCTATGAGGAGAAATGGGGGCTAGAAGGGAGCTGTAGTCCTGTCCGGCTAAGAGAGTGGAGGGTGTTGGGGCAGGAGTGAGCCCAGCCCTCTGTGAAGTGTGGGGTTTGCCAAAGACAGAACTGGCCTGGGCTGAGCCTCAAGCAAGTGAGAGGCAGCTGGCATGGTGCAGTCATTCCAATGGTGGCTGACTTGTGGCAGCATAAGAGAGGCCCCACGGACCTAGGTCCTCTCAAGCTAGCCCACAGAGACTCTCGGAGAGAGTCATCTATCATGGAGGTCCCCTAGGAGGGCTGGGGTAGCTTTTTATAAGTCAGTTATAGGGCTCTGTTTTCAGCACAGATCTTGTCAAACTCAAGCTGTCAATTGCACAGACCCTGAAAACCTGTCACAGACTCCTAGAGACACCCCTGGGGACAGGCGTGCAGCGGATGACCTTGAGGGGGCTCTGCTGGGTGTGGGATGTGTTGATAAGATTTACAATGAGAAGAAGCTACTTGGCCCATTTGCTATTGTGCTAGTTCATACTGTGCTTTTGTGTTTGTCCTTGAGGGACATCTGGGCAGCTGCACTGAATATATATCCCCTGTTCCTCACTTGGTTGCTTCTCTCCCTTCCTGCCATCTCTAAGAGGGAGTGGGGAGGGAGGCAGTATGTTGAACAGGTTCAGAACACAGGCTGGGTCTGCCACCTACAAGCTGTGTGGCCTCAGGAAAGTGGCCTATTCGCTCCGAATCTGTTTCTGTAGGTTGTAGTGAAGATTGCATGAGATGATACTCTGCTAAATCCCTAGGCCTCATACACTGTAACTGTCCATTGATTGTCCACTATTTTTATCCTTTTTATGGATGTGTGACATAAGGCAGCTTGGCTACCATGCTGGTTTTCCCTCCTTTCAGCAGCATTTTAATCTATGCATTTCAACTCCAGTTGGCCGCACAACATCCCCGGGCCCATTTAAAGAGGACTAAATGGGGCTCAGCAGGGGTTCAAGGTGGTAGCGGTTCAAGGGGTTCAGGGCTCCTTCCAGGTACTGTTTCCCATCTTCAGGTGCTCTTCTGAGGGATGGGATAGCTGCTCCAGCCCTGCATGTGAACACAGCTGTGAGGGTTCTCTCTGAGGGGGAAGAACCGAGATGTTTGCAAGGCCTTCTCCTTCCAGTGGAGAAGAAAGGGGGGGGGCTTAGACATATCTCAACTAAGGTTCTGGGGAGCTTAACTCTGGATCATGGGGTGAAAGCTGAAATCACATTAGCTAAAAAGAATCATCCGAGTAGGTGGTAAAAATATGAAAGAAGCCAAGAGCAGATAGGGAACTTTGAGGAATGAGAATGCTAGGGAGGCTAGAGGGGCAGCAGTGAGATCGAGTGCCAGAGAAGCTGCCTCAGACCATGGCCCGGTGTCCACTGTTGTCTGTGAGAGGCTGTTTTGGACCTCCTGCAGTGGCCTGTTTAAAGGGCCCAGAATGTTCTAGAATGCCTCTCTGAGGGAAGTCAGAGTTTTCTCACTTTGCTCCTGTGTTGAGTACTGGCTGGGGACTGGTCCCAAACCTCCTCATCTTCCTCTTCAGGAGGAAACACTATTGGTTGGAGGAGAAATTCTAGACAGAAACAGTAAGAGCTTCACACCCACAGGTTGGCTTTTCACTAGCTTTTATCAAGCACCTGCTGGGATAGGGTGATGTAATGAAAAATTGCAGGAGAAGAGCTGTTGACCTGACCCCTCTTTTTCACTGGCTTATAGGGTCCCCCTCAGGAGCACTGTTGTCCCAAAGGACACAGTCAAAATCCTCTCCTGAGTCAGACAGGGCAGGCACAGGGTGGTGGGTTTATCAAAGACCATAGCCTGCCTCTGCTTCCTACTGGCCCTTTAAGAAAGGCGCCTGCAGAGTAGAAACTAGAGAGTGTGAACAGACGCCACTCCCTCTGTGCTGAGAGGCACGTAATCTTGTGGTCTGTGCCTGTGAGTGACGTGGCAGCTTTGTTTGTGTGCAGGCTGTTCCTGTAGCCCGTGGCCCTAGATTACACCCATCTTTCCCTACCCACAGATTATACTAAGCAGTAGGGCACTGCCTCTGCCTCTGCCTCGGGGCGTGTTGGGTTTGGGTGCCACCGGCAAAACATAAGCTGAATTTAGGGAGTGAGTGGACAAACCATTTTGTAGGTTGATTTTAATGCCTATTAGAAAAAAATTTAACTAGCATACTGAACTTGTTGTTTCATGGTTATTATTTCTTGGGAGAAGGCTAAGTTTATTAAGTAAAAAAGGTGAGACAAATGTAAAGGAAAAAATCAGGTAAGTATTAGTATTTGATTAGCACTGCCCACTACACATATAGTGGAAAACAAAATGTTAGCCACTTATGTAATTTAAAATTTTCTGTAAGTCACAGTTAGTAAAAAAAGAAACATGTGAAAATAGTTTTATAATAATAATAGCTATTTTATTTAACTTGGTCTGTCTAAAAATAATCATTTTTCTAGGTGTAATCACTAGAAAAATTATTGAGAGAGATTTTATTGTTTTTGTAAAAAGGCTTCAAAATTTGGTGTGGGTTTTACAGCTACGTCACATCACAATGTGACCCAGCCACATTTTGAGGGCTCAGCACCCACGTATGGCTTGTGGTCACTGAGATAGAAGTATAGAGACCTACATAGGCCTGGCAACATTCCAGCAGCCCAGTGTGAATTTCTGGAGCCTAGAGCCTTCCAGTTCTGATACTTGTGCTCCCCCTGCATTCTCTGACCCACCCAGAATTGCTCTGACTCTCCAGATCGAGATCACTTTCTTGCCTATACTTCTCCCTTCTTCCATGCTTTCCCAAGTAACATATGATACTTCATCAGTTCTCACCAGAAGTTTTACGACATTGGAAAGTTCTTATTGTATGTGTCTGCTGAATCTTTTGCAAGAAATAAGGCCGAGAGAAATCCCCTTTGAAAGCCAGAGATAGAAATGCCTTTTGGCCTCTTACTCATCGGCCAGTGGCAGCTTGCATGGGTGTGTTCACTAGTGACAGTTGTCTCTAATTCATCTGGCAGGTGGCCTGAGGGGATATGTGACCAGCTCTTCTTCAAGGCCCTTAAAATCATTTGTTATCAATCTTTAATATTCATCAGAATCATCTGGGGAGCTTCTTTAAAATCCAAGGGTGATTTTAACATGATGGGACAAGGCGTATGATTGTGATTGTGGGCATGTGATTCTGATGGGAATGAAAATTGGAGAGCCGCTGCCTGAAATCTATTCCTAAGGTACATAGGCTGGTAACAGCTTGTTGGAGAACTCCAAATTGGAATTTTGTAGGCTTCATTATTTCAGACATAAGCATTAGAAGAGGAAGCACAGACTTGTTCCACCCCAGGGTCATGACTAATTGGAAACGCTTCTGAATTTGCCACAAAGAACTGAGCAGTAGCTTGAAATTTCCCTAGAAGAAATTCCTACTAAATCCTAGTGATGCAAGGCAGGCATCAGCTTTGTGGGCCCTTAACTGTTATTTCCAAAAAGGGTTCTCACCCTGATGCATTTGTTAGCCCTGCCATTTTATCCTCTGCAATGCTCTCCAGGGACCAATTAATATTGTCTGAATGGAAGCATGAGTCATAAGTGGTGATGAGCTTGTCCTGGATCGGATTTCCATGTGTGTACTCAAGTGTGTGTGTATGTCTATGTGTACGTGCATGTGCGTGTGTTACATCACAAGGAAAATTGCCAGTACTCAGAATCTTAGGAAAGTCATCTTTTCATCCCAGTCTAAGAATGAAGCCCTATGGACTTATGGATTCCATATGGATGCTAAAAAAGGCAACAGGAGAAGTATTCTGAGGCATAAATAGCAGACCGGGATCCAGGAGAAAACAGTAGACTCCTTAAAATAAGGGGAGAGAGAATTTAGACTTATTAAAGATACTGATACCCTTTTATGGCCCCGTAGACTAGGTGTTTTTAGTACCACTTACCAGACTGAAATACTGAGGCTCAGGAAGGTAACTTGCCCTGCATCAGTTAGTGAGTGGCAGGTAGTAGAGCCGGGGTCTGGATGACTGGAAGGTCCTCCCAAAGCTGGTGGTTTTCTCTGAATGCCAAAATGCTCTCTCAGGATAACAATTGCTCAGCCTGTTTCTGGGTTCACTACTCTTTATGCCAAAAAACAAAAACAAGAAGTTGAGGTTAAGGTATATATTTACTGAGGACAGATCACTATGTTCCTAGAGGAGACTGACCCCTCCTTGCCAGCATCAGGTCCCACAGCCCACTTGTGAGTGCGGCTCCCTCCATGAGGTGCTACAGTGCCGTTACCTGAGTTCTAATCCATTGTATGAATCAGGGGCTCATCTGCAGGAAGTCAGAATTCTTAGGAGGGAATGGAGGAAGGCTTTAATGAAAAGACAATCTCCAGAGGTGTGGGGAGAGTTAAGAGAACCACCAAGGGGAAGCTGTTATCACCCTAGGCCTGAAGGGGCAAGCAGGTAGAGAACTGTGGCCCCAGGAGAGGGCCCCGGACAGCAGCTGTGGGTGTAGGCAAGAGTGTACATCCACTCTCAGAGTAGTGAGGAAGCAGGGGAGTTGCAGCCCATCCTCTTCCTCTCACTGTTTGCTCCTGTGCCTCAGCACATGGAGACCAACCAGCACACCCCCAAAGCCTGGAGCACAGTGCCCATTGCTTGGTAAGGGCTGGTACAGGCCTTTATTCCCTAATTGGGAATTGCATCCTCTGGTCTTTGGCTACTGGAGGCTGTTTCTCCAGAAAACCAATAGAGTGGTCTCTCCTCTCTTCTGAAAACTAACAGCAAGTTGGTCTGGAGAAAAGGACTGTGCCCTTGTACCCAGTATGGGTCCTCACCCACATAAATGGCTATGACCTTATTCTAGTGATGTGGGAAACTCCTATTTGGTTGGCTTCTGAGTTAAATGGTTCTGGATTGGATTATCTTTCCCCAAAGAAATGTGGAGGCTGACCCTGGATCAAGAGGACTTGTAAGTTGTTTGATTAAGAAACCAAGAGAAGATTTGTGTCCAATTTGCTGCATGAGCCTTGTGGCCTAGGGGTCCAGATGATTCTAACGGGATAAAAGGGAGCCACAGTGCTGGTCACTTGGCACCCTCTATGCCCTCTAGCTCTTGATCCCCTCTTTCCCATCCCCACCCTATTCTGTGCCCAGTGGAACGGATTCCCAAGGATTGCAGTACCCAGGTTCCCTTGCCAGCTGGTTTACAGTTGGGTTTAGCAAATGGGAGAACCCAGCAGGAGATACAAGGGTGAAAGGAGAGAGAGATTGAGGTATTTATCTACCCTGGGTCTCTGGAAATGGCTATGTCCCTCATTACTACAATTCTCAGAGGACAGCCAACTGTTAGATCTCCAGTTCCAATTGGGCTCCAGTAACACTATTTCCTTCAGCCCTAAGTGTGACTGTGGCTTCTCACTGGTTGTTGGTTCCTGGCTGCCTTACCAGGCTTGGTCTGTTCCCTCAGTCTGGCCCATACCTCTATTAGGGGTCCACTCATTAAAGGTTCTTCATTTGAACTGCTTGTGATTGTTTATGACCTGCATATTTGCTGACCCTGACTTACTTGTAACCTTTTGTAATCGACTTGCAGCAGGTGCTCAACCAAGAGTCTTGAATGAAATGGTTCTGCAGCATTTGGATACTTTTATGTAAACAGTGTCGTGTGTGTGCTGTGTATGTGTGTGCATGGAAAATGTTTGAATAAATTGGATCTAACCCTTACCTCAAAGAGGAAGGTAGTCTATGAGAGATTCAAAAGCCAAGAGGAATTAGAAATTACATATCTTGTTATGCATGGCCTAGTCATTCAAGAGTCATCAGAAATGTAGCGTATCTTTGTCATATGTAATCTTTAAAAGGGCAGTGAGACTTGACCCTCCCTGCAGCTTGGGTTTGCAGAATGATTTTAGAATCTAGACACTTGTTTATGTTTCTAGGGTATTATTAAATCTAGTCCATTTTGGACAGAGGGCTTCATCCCATTTTATACTTGATTTGTGTCTACTAAGGGAAAGGAGATCTTTGGGTACTGGTGTCTTATCTGCTCAGGATGACACTGTACATCCATAACATACTTCTATGCTTCTCTCTCTATAGATTCCCTTGGCTGTTGTCCTTAGCAAAGTGAGCTGAAGGGAAAGTTGGCTCTGAAACTGTGGACCCGTTGAGGTTAGAGTGGTTTCCTGTCCCCATTAAGAAGACTCGTATCTGTCACACATGCTGATAGATGTCTCTGCTTCTCAGAGTTTTGCCTGGTAAAAAAGCATGGACATATATGGGATTCCCACACCCTCCAGTTTCCCCCAAGGAAATGAGTTATTCCCAGAAAGCTCCAGTGTCTTTAATATGGGAGGCGTATTTAAGCACACATGCCTTGAAGTCAGTTGGTCAATCTGGCTTTGTTTAACTTCCCTGAGAAGCAGTGCTATGGGAAGAACTGTTAAATGTTTCCAAAACAAGTTTTGAATGGAACCCACCAGAAGGAGATAAAAGTTGCCAAAAATAAGTCATTTACCCATTGCAGGGCTTTGGTTGTTGTTTGCTATAGAGAAATCAAAACTCCAAATCCTCAGACATAAGTGTGGTCCATATTTGGTGGGCTTTGTTCTGAAGGACATATTCACCAGCTGGCAAAGAAAGAATTACTTAGGGCATACAGAGAGCATAGTGGGGAGGAATGACGGCCCCGGGGGATGGCAGTGGCAGGCTGGGCTTCTGGGACCTTGGCATTCAATATTCCCCCTTCCTTTCTGCTCAACTGCCCCAATTTTATTCTCTCTCCAGCTGCCAGCTGCAAACAACTGCCTTTATTATTAGGAAATAACTTGGATTCTTTCCCATTCACTCCAATGTGTTTTGTTCTTGTTCACCTCTCTGATTTAGAGTTCTAGCTCTATCCAGCTGCTTCTGTATCTGGTTTTGGTTACTTCTCTTTGTCAACTCTTTGGTCTGTCTTCTCAGAATTCAGCCTTCAGTGCTGACTCTAACCTGTGCTTGGCCTTGGGTCTCTGGAACCTCACCATTTGAGCTCATACCCACCCATATCCTTCTCCCTGACCACCGAGCGTGTGTGGGATGGGGAGGACCTAGACTCTTTTTTGGCCTCATAACTGGTTTCCCATGATAAGGGGAATGCCAGTTGAAACAGTGAAATACCAATCACATCTACCAGATGAGTTAAAATTTAATTAAGTTTGATAACAACAGGGATGGTGAAATGTGGCCATAAGGGAGCTCTCTGGTGAGAGTGTAAATTGGTGCAGTCGCTTTGGAGAATGATTTAGCAATATCTATTGAAGTTGAAGATGTTTTTCTGCTATGAAATCGCAATTCTGGTCCTGGGTATACAGACTGGAGAAACCATCAAATAGAGATACAACTTTTTGTTTGTATATGAGGGCTATCTGAAAAGTACCCAGCCATGTAATATGAAAAATATGAAAAATAATGGCCGCATACTTTGCAGACAACCCTTGTGCATACATAGAGATATACATCTATACACATATGTATTTGAACACACACAAAAGAGTGCTATTATATAGCCACAAACTGTGGTTTATGGAATGTGATAGTCAAACTGAATACTATATTATATAGTAGTTAAATAAATGTGCTGGACCAATTTTTTATCAACCTGTATAAATTTTAAAACAATGTTGAGTGAAAAAGCAAGTTGTAAATGCATATAGGCATGTTACACATGCATACGTACACATGTACGTGAAAATTATTTTAAAATGTAAACAATAGATTTTTATTGATACATGTACATTTATTTAAAAATAGAAACATACATGGGAATGATACAGATCAATTTTAGGTTAATGGTTACCTTTGTGGAAGGAGGAGGAAACAATGGAGAAATGGAGCTTGAATTGTATCTGGACAATTTTATTTCTTTGAAAGGGAACAGAGAGAGAGAGCGATCTGAAGCCAGCATGGCGTAACATATTTAATCTTGGCCAGTTCAAGATAGGCCAAGATGGGCTTCCATTTCTATGAATATATTTTTATCTATAGATATATAGATAAAATATGTATATATTTTTATCTATATGTCAGTATGATTAAAATGTTTGTTATTTATGAGTTTTAAACTATAAGAAAATCATTTCTTCTATTATTATCTTGGATAACTGGTGCTAACTTAA
Source organism: Galago senegalensis (assembly GCA_963575145.1). NCBI lineage: Eukaryota > Metazoa > Chordata > Mammalia > Primates > Galagidae > Galago > Galago senegalensis. The sequence goes on along the minus strand of CAUYTI010110489.1, from coordinate 25,834 downwards.
AGATTCATAGATATATAACCTTCCAGTGTGAACAGGGCCTTTGAGAACATCTGGTCAACCTTTGTCTGGTTTTAGCATCTCATCTCTGACTTTCCTATGGTCCTATAAAAGCCTGCCCTGACAAGGATCTGTAACCCCTGAGGCTGTTCCCAAGTGAGACTCCTTGGAAGTTATTATTTACTTGGAGCTAAAATCAGCCTCCTGCTGGCTTCAGGGTATGGGTCTCAATTCTGCTTTCCACCCCCAAGTAGCCGGTCTTGGGCTACTGAGAAGCAGAGGCTCTGGTGCTGGTCTTGCCAGAGAACCAGGGAAGAAGAGGAAGCTGAAAAGCTAGAGCTAACCTTCAGGCGTTCCTCTTTGGAAAGGTTGGTTTGTGGCCGGACTTGCCAGGACCAGCATCTGAAGAGAGGAGGAAGCTGGGCTCTTAGGGCAAAATTCTGTTGATGTGGGGCAAACTATGACCCTGGGTGTTGCTTTCCCAGGCTTCACTTCCCCATATGGGGGCACGTGAACAGCTGCAGTGGCCTGATGGCAGCACTCATTAAGGTCAGGCAAGCACAAGGGTGGGAGCTGGACCAGTGGAGGCTCTCCCAGGGGCCTTCCAGGTCTTCTGTGAGATCGGGACATCACTTGCCCTATTGCCTTCTGTCCCAGCCAGCCTGGAAAAGAAAAGTCCATCTCCAATGAAAAATTTTCTCAATTCTCTTATATCTTGTTAAAGGGTAGCCAAACTCAAGGCAGGTAGAGAAAAATTTGTATAGGCATAAATGAGAACTTGTTACTATATATTGCAAATGAAACAGTGACTCCCTTAATTCCCAGGACCATATCTCTGTATTTTTGATGAGCTGGGGTTTGTTCCCCATTCCCCCACAAGTGCTCTTCTTTTAGGAGAAAATGGGAAAGGATATAGCCCCTACCCCTTACTTCTTGCCCCCAAATCAGCAGCCAGGGTAAAGTCTGGAATTAGTTCAACTTTAGCCAACTCTTTTTCAGTCTGAATGTTTTGGAATGAGAAGCCTTGCCATCACTGCCAAGGGGTGCTGCCCCTGCAGGTGCTTTCTCGCTGTGATATTAATAAGGTGGGAAGGTGGGGTCATGATGCAGGGGCTATACACTTGGCTGCTTCATGGTCCTTGTCTTACCTGTTCCCTGGTTACAGGTTCAGGTCTGTTGACCAGTGATTCTCAAACTTTGCTGCAGAGAGGGCCCCTTGGGGCTTTACTTGATGGGAGAAAAGTCCCATGTGCTCCTTATATTGATTAAATAAGAATCTCTGGCAACCGCATTTTTTAAAACTCCCCAGATAATTCTAAACAGGCCAAGTGCAAGAACCAGTCATATGCCTTAAAACACCAGCGAGGTGTTCAGAGGACAATGCGAGAAATGGCAAACACCAAGGATTACTTTCTTTCTTTTTTTTTTAACTTTTAAACTTATAATTTTATTTATTTTTATATTTATTATTGTTGTTTATTTTTAGTTTTTTTCCTAAGAAGTAAATTTATTTCAGGTTCACGTGAGGGTATAAACAACCAGGTCAAAATATTTGATTTTGTTAGGTAGAATCCCTCTTGTGGTTATGTCCCACACCCAAAAGGTGTGCCAAACACCCCCACCTCATGCCCATTCAGTAAGAGAGAACCCCAACCACCTTCCCCTCTCCCTTGTTATCCCTCACCCCAACTTGAATTGAAATAAGTTTTTCTCCTGTATGGGCATGCATCTGATCATCTACTGGCTTCATATTCGCATTGAGTACATTGGATAATTGCTTTTCCATTTTTGATTCTTTACTAAGAAGAATGTGTTTCAACTCCATCTAGGATATTACAAAAAATGTGAAGTTGCTATCTTTTTAAATGGCTGAATAGTATTCAATGGTGTGCATGTACCACAATTTGTTAATCCATTCCTGAGTTGGGCATTTAGGTTGTTTCCATGTCTTGGCGATTGTAAATTGAGCTACAATAAACACTCTAGTGCAAACAGCCTTATGATAAAATGATTTTTTTTTTCTTTCTGGGTAGATGCCAAGTAGTGGGATTGTGGGGTCAAATTTTGAGAACTTTGAGTATTCTCCATACTTCTTTCCAAAGAGGCTGTATTAGTTTATAGTCTCATCAACAGTGTAAAACAGCATTCCCCTCTCTCCACATCTGTGCGCATCTGCAGATTTGGGACTTTGTGACATGGGCTGATCTTATTGGGGTTAGGAAATACGAAGGATTTCATTATATTAATAATAAGTTAAGAATACTTGAGGGGTTGCTATTGGCCAAGCACTATGGCAAATTTTTTCTGAGGATGATCTAATTGAAATTTCAGAACAACATGCTGAGGTATGTTATTTATTTCATAGAAGAGGAAGCTGATCTTCAAATAAGTTAAGGAACTTGCCCAAGGTGATGCAGCCGAAATGTGATTTGAGAATGCCCTGACTTCAGAGAGAGGCTGAACTTGGTGTTGATGATATTTACTAAGGTGGAGGATTTCTCTCTCTCTCTCTCTCTCACACACACACACACATTTAGGAATGTTTTTAATAAGTGTTTCTGAAAAGGTCTTGCTTGCCCATTCCTTTTCAGTTAATTACCAGAAATATGAATTCTCAGGGCGCCATAAAATGAGCTGATTGTTAGTTGTTCATTGAGTATCACATTGAGTTAGGTGAGGCATCAGTATCTAGTATTTGAATACAAAGAGTCATAATTGCTTTCCTTATTACTCTCAACTGAAAGGTGATGAGAACAATAATTTTAGGAGACCTAGAAAGTTGATGAAACTTCTCATTTTTCAAGACAGTATGATGATGTAATGGAAAGGACAAATGAGATCAGAGTTTGTGTTAGCTTTTCCACTTACAAGAGCTGGGTAACTTTTAGCAAGTCACTTCCTCTCCCTGGGCGTCAGTTTCCTCATCTGAAAAGTAAGGATGCCAAACCAAGTATTTGTTGAAAGGCTTTCCAGCTCTAGCTGTGCTTGGAGGATAAATATAATCACGGCAGCCCCAGTACACCTGAGTCTGAAATCTCAATGGGCTGGCCTGTTGCCATTGGTCCATTTATTCCTGTGTGAGCATTGCATTTGCATGGCTGATTTCCTCGAGCTTATGATTAGTGATGTAACAGGGACAGATCACTCAGCCAACAGATAGTCCAGGAATGATTGGAAAAGGTGCAGTTTATCATGTAATGAAAGTTTTGTAGACAGATTTTTTATTTCATGTGGATGAAAGTTGAAATATAAAGAGCATATGCAAAGAAGGGCAATTTCATGGCAAATATCTATATCCAAACTGGTTGTGCAGAACTTGGCATTGCTGCTGTTTGGAGGGGCAGCTGCTAGGCAGAGCTCATGGGCTGGGCCAGCTGTCTTTCACAGCCTAGCTTACCACGGTGTTTATCCCAAGACCCAACTCAGGAGATCTGCCTTGAGAGAAACACAATTGCAAGCACTTGACAAACTTGCTAACTTACAGCTATGGATCTGTTTTCCCTTGGACAGAAAAGTTAACATCTGCCCTTAGGAAAGAACCCTCTGCCCAATAAGGAAGGTGGATTGGAAGTGGGAAGGTGGCCAGGTGAGCACAGAGTCAGGATAAAGGCAGAGGAACAGCCTCTCAGGGCACATCCTCAGACTGTGTTGTGGAAATTGACTGCCCAGTGACTACTCATACTTCCCAACAGAACGCCATTTCCCTTTTAGGGATCTTTCTCTCTTAACATGTTCAGGTTTTAGGACTAATTTGTCCAACACATACCCCTTATGCTAAAGGGGAAAGGCTCTTCCTTACAGAGCCTTCTGCTGAAAGGTAGGCATGTAACCTCAGTTTGAGTCATCATGTTTTTCACTAGGACTTGTATTTTTTTTTAACCACTTTATTTTCTTTTGACTTTGTTTGTTTTTTGGAGATAGAGTCTCACTCTGTCACCCAGGCTAGAGTGCTGTGGCTTCAGCCTAGCACATAGCAACCTCAAATTCCAGAGTTCAAGCCATCCTCCTTCTTGTGCCTGTTACAACTTCTAGCTATTTTTTCTATTTTTAGCAAAAATTTCTATTTTTTAATTAAATTTTTTTTTTTTTTTTGCAGTTTTTTGGCTGGGGCTGAGATTGAACCCGTTGCCTCTGGCATATGGAACCGGTGCCCTACTCCTTGAGCCACAGGTGCCACCCTAGCAAAAAGTTTTAGTAGAAATGGGGTTTCACTCTTGCTCAGGATGGTCTTGAATGCCTCAGCTCAAGGGATCCTCCTGCCTTGACCTCTCAGAATGCTAGGATGATAGGCATGAGCCAGTGTGCCTGGCCTAGGGCTTTGAGTCTTAATGTTTAATATGGTTGGAGTTTGTTTATAATGGGGAAAGCCCCCAGATAAGGCTGTGAAGTACCTTCTGTGACCAAGACTTCTAGTTCTCATCTGTTCCAAGCCTGGTTTCTAGCCCCTGTGTTGATCCTCTGAGCCTTTTCACACTACTCCTTCCAACAGAGCACCACTCACCTCTACCTGAACTCTTTTTCCTGAGACAGTCCAGAGTCAGTTACTGTGACTGCAACCAAAAACCTCGATGGGCACAGGTCTTGGTTAGACCTGTGGAGCCCTCCTGGTTTCGCACAAGGCACACTCCTCTAATGATGTGACTTTTGCCCACCTAATTGTCTCTCTCTCCCCTGTAGATCATGAGTAAACACTGCTAACCTCTGACCTTGTGGTTTTTCTTTCTCTGTGTGCTCACTCTCTTGCTATTTATATAAGAACCCTCCTGGCAGTGCACAAAATAGCTGATTAGTTCTCCATTTGCCAAATCCAATTGTATATCCAGATTGTCACCTTGAAAGGAATTTTAGGTGCAAAAAATCTTTTAGGTTAATTTTTTTTCACTTAGCATATTAGCTAACCTTATCCTCCATGTATGAATTTTATCAACATAATTTGTCAAGGGCAACTGCATTTCCAGGTTCTTGGAAGTCACCTTACTTCTATTTCTCATGTACCTCTTAGATGTTTAAATTCATCTTGAAATGATTCCATCTTCTATGCTTTCCAACTATGGCTGAAGCTTGTGTATCAACTTTTTGTGATATTCTATGTCTGGAATGACAGAATGTTCTAGGGGATACATGTAGATATAGATATAATAGGCAGGTTTCTTGCTTTTTAATGTTTGTAAATTTACCAATTTGTTCACATGATATAATTACAGAAAACTCTAGGCCTTTGCCTTCAAGGACCCAAGTGGACTATGACAATGATTTTCAAACTGTTTCAAAGCCTTAGTTGTGTGACATCTCCAGGGGAATATCTAAAGGGTGGGTGTCAAGGAATGGATTCACCTGTTCTGCAGTATTTCACTGGAATAGAGTTTCAGGGCTAATGAGGGTTTGGGGACCACAGGATCCATCTTTTACTGGGAGGCAAAGTCTTTCCTGAACTGTTCATGGACTGTAGATCCAGATTCATGCCCTGTTGCTTGAATCTCTGGGGGCCACCTGACTGTGCCAAGGCCCCCATGCTGCCCTGCCCTTCCACATGTAGTTCTCTCTGTTTTGTATGTGTCATTGGCATACTCCCCAATCCCCAAACCATACCCTATTGTGATTACAAACTTCTTAGAGGCACATGTTGTTTGAATTACGGGCTGGATTTCATAGTGCCACCTATAAGTGTTATCAGAACTTGGAGATGAGAAAGATTATTACCAGCTGGGGAGGTCTGAAAAGACTTCCTTAAAAAAAAGCAGTCTGTGGGAAATGCGACATGTAGATTCATGAGAAGGAAGAAGGAATATCTTTCAGGTATGGAAAGCATTGCTGAGAAGAGGCTCAGAGCAGGTTTATGAGCATACCACAGAGCACTAAAGAGCAACAGGGAAGAATCAACAAAGGAGCTATAAACTCTAGCCATGCCCAGACCCCACTGCAGGTCCAATGAATCAGAACCTCTGGAGTGAGCCTGGGCCTCAGGACTTTTAAAGTTTCCCAGGGCTAAGGACAGTCTTTGGGACTATCAAGTCTTGCAGGAGTATAGAGAAAAGCTGGCTTTGAAGAATGGAGACTCCTGCTGGAGCTTCCTATATTTTTAGCCAGTGGCTTTAGACTCAAACCAGTGCATATTGGGGTACTTTCATCGTAGGGTGCTTTCTGTGTTTGCAAAGTAGGTTTTTTGGCAATTTAATCTGGTTCAGATTCAAGTCAAGGGAAGGGATGGGAGAGCTTGGAAAGTCAGCCCACAGGATGGCATAAAGGCCCAAGAAAGAGGCCTTCTTTCCGTTGGCCTGGCAGGAAAGGGATATTAGAGAGGAATTAATAGAATGTGGTAGGATAAAAGAAGTGAGGATATGTTTTATAATTAGGCACAGCAGCAATGATAGAAATCGCTCTTTGAGACAAATAGTCCCAAAGTCACCCAGGCTAAGGAGTTGGGAATGGCACTCATTTCTTTAGCTATACTTCCCCCTCCTCCTAGGGGAGGATATTAGGAGCTCATTACTCTATCTACTAAACTATTATTGCATTCTATTTCCTTCAGTCTGTTCCCTGAGAAACTTTCTGAAAGAGGAATCTACACCAACCTGCTCACTTCCTCACCTCCCATCCTGTCTCTCACCTCCTGTATCTCTCATCTTTTCTTAATCTTGCCGGATGGTTTCCTGTGGCCTCCCCACTTCCAAAATCCAGTGACATATTTCCTAGGCCTCATTCTACTTCATTCCTGGGTACATTTGACTCTCTGTCTCATAGCTTGACACTGTTGGCTTCATGTTAATAAATGTTCCTGGTTCTCCTTCTGACTTTTGTTTTTCCCTCCACCTATCCTGGGCCCATCCATGATCCATTCTTAGGCTTTTTCTTTCTTTCTCAACAACTTTCAACTCTTCCTCAGGCTCCAGATTTCCATTTTCAACAGGCAGCTGATATCTCCACTTGGTTGTTGTATCTGCGTCCCACTCCCACTATCATTGCAATCACTAGTATTTGCAAAGTTCCGTACTGCTTAGAAGTGTTTTACCTACAGTGTTTTCCTTGAGTATCATCTTCCCTCCCAACCCTGCTTCTTTCCTGCTGCTCTTCTCTGAATATGGAATCTTGGCTCTGTTGATTACTAACTGAAGCCTTAGTTTCCCAATCTTTAAAATGGGGAAAGTCATACCCATATCATAAGGGTATTGTGAGTATTAAACAAGAAAATATATATGCAAATGCCTGTCACTCACTGTCTGCTCACTGTGTGACTCACTGTCACACGTCTGCTCACTGTCTGTCACAGCCTGACTTCTCCTTCTTTGAAGGTGGGAACTGTTTTTTTTTTTCCTTTCATTTTAACCCCCGAAGGAAATTCTCCTCAAATAATGAAATAAAAATTCCAAACACTAGAAAGAGAAGTTGTCTAAGTGATGATTTGAGTAGATTTTGAGGAAGTGGCAACTTTTAACTTAACTCTGAGCTAATTTTTCTTTCTGAGCACCCTAACCAGGGACAGAGGAATCTGCAGGTATTTGGGGTGAGCTGTCAGGGAAAGGGTCTGATTTTTGACAAGAGTGGCTCAGTGTGATGTGTAAGTTGATAATATGAGTGCCTTTGCCACTCATAGCCTTGCATGTCAAGCTGAGGTTCCACCTTATCAAGGGGCATCAAATGTCTATCAGCCTCTAAGTTTGAAGATGTGATGGTGAGATTTTTTACTGTATAAGCAAGTTGGCTTGTCAATTTTGATTTATGAGTTGATTCAGATCTGTGAACTACTAAGCAACCTGATCTGTGACTTACTACTTGGATTACTGCTTGCAAGTATCTAGGAGGCTGTAAAGATAAGATCCTAAGGAATGATCAATAATCAGACAGTCCCCATGACAAGGCTGTAGCCTACTTACTTGTAATATGATGTTCCAGCATAACTGTGAAAAATTACTTGGCCTTGAGACCTGAAACTGGTCTTTCTTTAATGCATCATTCTTAGCTTACTTTTTCAACTGTCAACAGAGGTTTGGAATATTGTCAACAAAACTTTTTGTTTTTTTAGTCCAGTATTCCAAAATGCCTGAGTGTTTTGTTTGAATTACTTTGGCACACATTGTGAAGGTATTAAATCAAATCTAGGGTACGTGAGGAAGTAGTAGAACCAGATTTATATATTTTTTTGTTTCACTTGTGGGAAAGATAGTTTTCCAAAAATTTGTTTATTATGCTTAACCACATTCTGTGATTGCAGGTAGTATTATAGTTAGAATATCTTGTTTTCACTATGAGGGTGGATTTTCAATGAAATAGAAATACTTGGCATTGGTGGCCAATAGGCTGTGGATATAAGAAAGCAGATACTGTCAGTACAACTACAAACAATTTAAGCTCAGTTTCAGTGATCTTTGTTTTTGCTTCCGTCAAGAGGTAAAATTTATTATCTTACCTCTTCAATATGTATGGCCTGTGACTAGCTTTTACCCATAGACTGCAGTGGAAGTTGTACAACTTTGGAGCTTAATTCTTGAGAAGCCTTAAAGCTCCCCCTGTTGCCTTTTTGGAACCCCCTTTTTGGAAACCCTTTTTGCTGCCTCCGTCTGTCATGTGAAGAAGCTTGATCTAGTTTACCAGATGATGTGAGGCCACATGGAGCAGAAATGAGCCACTCACTCTGGACTCACCAGCTGAAGACATGTGAATGAGGCTGTCCTGGGCCATCTTAGATTTTCCACTCCTAGTCAAGCCTTCAGAAAATTTGCAACTATGTGAGTGATCTTGGTTGAGACCAGCGGAGGAATTGCCCAAGATATCAGCCCAGATTGCTAACCCAAAAAGTTGTGAAGTAAAAAAGGAAAAATTACAACTTTTATTTCATTAAAAAAAATTGTTTTCTCTTTTGCTTTGTCACCCAGGCTGGAGTGTAGTGGCCCAACAGTAGCTCATTATAGCCTTGAACTCCTGGGCTTAGGTGAACTCCTGACTCAGCCTCCCAAGTAGGTAGGACTATAGGTATGTGTCACCACATCAACTATTTTTAAAATTTCTAATAGAGTTGAGGTCTCACTGTGTTGCCCAGTCTGGTCTGAAACTCCTGGCCTTAAGCAATCCTCCTGCCTCATGTTCCCAAAGTGCTAGGATTAAAGCCAGGCACGAGACACCACAACTTGCTTAATGACTTTTAGGTTGTTATAAGGGACTTAATTTTGGGATTATTTTTAATGTAGCAATAGATAATGAATATAGAGAAAAGAACAGAGAAATCAGGCAAATGCTGATACTATTAAATGTTAACTTTTATAACTTTATTGAGAAATAAGACAAATAAATTAGATAGTAACTTGCTAACTCCTGGAAGTATAGATCAGAAAGGGACTTTAGAGGTACTCTGATTATTTCAATTCCTGACATTATTTTCAGGAATTCATGTCTTTCCATCCCTATGAGATTGGATGCTCTTTGATAGCAGAGGACAGGTTTTATATTTATTGGTATCGTCACAGAAAGCTCAGAATTTAGTCCTTACACAAGTCCTCAGTAAATCTTTGTTACTCACTGGGTTATATGGGAACTGAAGGACCTTGGGCCATGAGTTTCCAAGGAGGTATGACCCAGGGTGTATCAGCAGCTTAGCTTTGCTTACAGTTTAGCTTTTTTAGACATCTTATATAATTCTATAGTGATGTGTTTTGGAGATGTTGAGTTTGAGTTACTAAAGATGGTATGATTTTATACATTTGTAGGTTAGTGACCAGGAGGTCCAAGAGGGTAATGTTTAATCTTTGAGGCCACATTTTATGTACCATTTTTTTTTTTTACCTATAATAACCTGGTTGGTGCCTTAGTTCAAGCAAATGGACTTAGACATTTCTGTCATTTGTACCCTTAAAGGACATCGAATTGTAATTCAGAATTCTGGTCAGTTGGAACCTAGAATCCTAGGTTTTTAGTGCTTTCTATTAGAGGGAAAGTGTGACAATCATTGGCCTGGGGATGGGTTAAGAGCAACTATTCTTAGAATAACATCAGCAAGATGGTAAAATAGGAGGTTCAAGCTCTCATCTTGACCCTAAAGAAACACTGATTTTAGCAAATACCCATGGGTGAAAATATCTTTGTGGGACTCATGGTGTCTACTTGAGGTTCTAGCACCATGATGGAACAAAAACCTAGAGAGTAGACACACTGAAGAGGATAAAATGAACAATTCTACTCTATATGAGTGACTCTTTCCATAAGGTGGCATAGCTCAGTGTTAAGAGAAGCCTTTCAATCTGTCATTTTTCCTATGGGGAAAGTGAGAGCCAGATTTTTTCAGAGTTGAGAGATGTGGTGCCCACAAGGCCTACTTTTGTCTTACCCCACCCATAACAGTTCACTGAGAAGATTGGCATGGCTGAATTGTGTGGGAAGGAGAGGAAGTGCACAGTAACTGGTGTGTAATTCTCAACACCCAGACATGGGTCTTGCTAACTGGCTTGTGGAAGCCACCAAGAGGTCTGCCCATAAGTGCTAGAGGAAAATCACTTGAAGAACCCCTTCTCGACCAGCCAATATACCCCTTAGCAAGCATAGAACATAGCAACTGGCTTGACTTTGCTGGTTTGGGAGAAGACATGTAACATTGGAGACTTCAGGGCACTGCGCTAGGGAAAATAAACCAGAGGCTGTCAGCACCAAGCCTGGATTTGTGGAAGCAAAAGAATGCACATAATTCTAAGTCTTCCCCTTAAAGAAACAAGATGAATGGAGGCACAACTATAGACAAGGTCTGAGAGACCCCATAATCTCTAACCAGGCTCAACAGTGAAGGTCTTTCTCTTCTGAAGCCACTTAGTAAAGACTGGAGGTCAAGACTGCTTCTTAAATTAAGAAGAGAGAAAACATAAAGAATCAAGGAAATGGGGCCATGAAAGGAATAAAGTTAAGCTCCAGTGGCTGATCCCAATGAAATGGATAGCTACAAACTAGGTGACAAAGAATTTAAAATAATCATATTAAAGCAGGCATCCTCAAACTACGGCCCACGGGCCACATGCAGCCTGCCTAGGACATTTATCCAGCCCACTGAGCGTTTTTGCCATTGCTGTCTGTCCTGCTCAGCAGCCAACTTGTCCTGGGGCCCGCAGTCCGGCCCTCCAACAATCTGAGGGACAGTGAACTGGCCCCCTGTTTACAAAGTTTGAGGATCCCTGTATTAAAAAATCTCAGTTGAACCACAAGACACACAGACAACTGAATGAAATCAAGAAAATGATACATGAACAAATCAACAAAGAGATGGAAACCAAATAAAAATTCTGGAGTAGAACACTACAGTGTCTCAACTGAGTTCAATAGAGAGTTTCAACAGAAAACTGAATCAAGAAGTAAGAATTAGTGTACTCTAAAATAGATCATTTAAAATTATCCAGTCAGAGAAACAAAAGAAAAAAGAGTGAAAAAGGAATGAGGAAATGTTGGAGACTTATGGGACCACAATCAAGTGAACAAATCTATACTTTATAGGTGTCCCAGAAGAGGTAGAGAAAGAGAAGGGGGTACTACACTTATTTAAAGAAATCATGATAAAAATCTTCCAAAATCTGAGAGGACAGTAAACATCAAGCTCCATTAGGCCTAAAGAACTTGAAATAGGTTGAGCACAAAGATGTCTTCCCTGAGACACATTATAATAACATTGTCAAGAGTCAAAGAAAAAGAGAGAATCCTGAAAACAGCCCAAGAAAAGCAATTCTTTATATATGTACAAACCGTATACCTGATAAGGGATCACTATCCAAAATATACAAGGATTTCATACAACTGAGTACTAAAAAACTCCAAAATTATAAAACAAAACAAAAACACTAATCCCCATCCTCCTGAAACCCCAAACAATCTGATTAAAAAATGGGCAAAAGTTCTGAATAGACTTTTCCCAAAGAAGACAAAAGGCTGGCTCGGCGCCTGTGGCTCAAGTGGCTAAGGTCCCAGCCATATACATCTAAGGTGGCAGGTTTGAATCCAGCCCAGGCCCGCCAAATAACAATGATAGCTGCAACCAAAAAATAGCTGGGCGTTGTGGCGGGCGCCTGTGGTCCCAGCTATTTGGGAGGCTGAGGTAGGAGACTTGCTTGAGCCCAGGAATTGGAGGTTGCTGTGAGCTGTGATGCCACAGCACTCTACCCAGGGGAACAGCTTGAGGCTCTGTCTCAAAAAAAAAAAAAAAAAAAGAAGACAAAAGGCTGATAGGTTTGTGACAATGTGCTCATCATCACTAATCATCAAGGAAATGCAAATCACAGCCACATGAGATATCACCTTGCGTGTTAGGATAGCTGTTCTTAAAAAAATCCCAAGAGGTATGTATCTGAAGGAAGTGATATCAAGATCTGGAAGAGGTTTTTGCCCTTCTATGCTTATATAGCATTAGTCATCATAATCAAGACCTAGAAGTAACCTAAATGTCTGTTACCAGGTGGATGGATAAAGAAACTGTGGTATGTATGTACAATGGAATATTTTTTAACCATATGAAAGAGGAAAATCTCATCATTTCCATCATGGATGGACCTGGAAAGTATTATGTTCAGTGAGATAAACCAAACAGAAAGACAAATATTATATGATGTCACTATATGTAGAATCCAAAATAGTAAAACTCACAGAAGCAGAGAGTAGAAGTTGGTTGTCAGAGGCTGGGCTGGGTGCAAGATGATGGTTAAAGGGGGTACAAGATAAATAAGTTCTGCTTATGCTGTATGTACTAAATGCAATAGTGCTTATAGCTAATGATACTGTATTATATTCTAAACATTTGCTAAAAGGGTAGATCTTATGTTAAGTGTTCCTACAAAAAAAAATCATACAAAAAATCTTCTCAAATCCAATAATAATAATAATAATAATAAAGGGAGTTGGAGGAAATTTTGAGAGGTGATAAATATATTTATGGCCTTGATGGTTTCATGCGTATAACTTATCTCTAAACTCATCAAGATGTATACATAAAATATGTATATGTACTGCTTTTCATATCAATCACACCTCAATAAAGTCATATAAAAGTAAAATAAAATAAAAAAGAATGTAACTGTTCTTCACATACTCTTGCAAAGAGTAACTTTCCTAACAACTTTCCCGACATTTGATCTTCACTGCAGAGCTAGTGGAAGAAGGAATCACCTTCTAAATTTTCTTTTCCTTTTTTTTCCCCTAAATTTTCAAAACAGAAGCAAGTGTCAATTGGGATTAATCCCCAAAACTTTGCCCATCAGTTCAAGTTTCCTTCTTCTCCAACAGGCCATGTTAATGACCTTCTAACTTCTATTTAGAAGGTGGCCCAGGACCCCATGATTCTATGACATGCCCAGACAATTGTGTATACCTATTTTATGTATTTATGTGTACCTGTGGACATAAGATGCACTGTCCAAATGTCCAGATCTTCCTTTGAGAAAGGCCAACAAATAGCCTTTGGCACTCAGTAACTTCAGGGTCACCCTTAGCTGCTTAGCCTCACCCAAGGTCAAACCCTTCACAGGGTTGCTCAAATAACTGAGCAAGGTTGGTGGTAAAAGTCTAGCCCCTTTGGCATAACTTGGCAATGTTCTGCTAGGTTGGCAGAGGCTTTGCCAGGCCTGGTTTACCACTTGCCTTCCCCCTCTGCCTGATCCTATGTCGGACCCTCCCTTCCACAGGTGTGGATCCCTAGTAAATATCCTCACCTCACACTGTCCCAGCATCTGCTTCCAGAGAACCCCACTTGTGGTAGTCTCCTCTCTATTCCCTCACATTTGAAAGAGATCACTGTCAAGGTTTATAGAGACAAGACACAGTCCATGACATATTTTGATTGGCCAGTACAATGTTTGCAAAATGTAGTCATTATATAAGAATTGGGATAGTACACATAAAAATATGAATATCTAACTTCTATTTAAAAAATTAGATTATCTGGTAACACTGGACCTCTATTGTTGTGCAAGGGATGATTGCTGGGATTGAAGAGTCCTCCAGCTTGTCTGAGTCCCCGGAACTTTCTACAGACATGTACCTGGTCCACTTCTCTCACATATGTTTCCTGCCTGGACCCTATGGCCATTTGAACTTTTCTCCTGATGAAAATAGTTCAACAGGTGGAAAAAGGAGTCTCCTTTAGGATACCATATCCTATTGATCCTATTTGGGTCTTGAAGGATTGGGTTCCTCTTAGTTCAAGGCCATGAGAACATTTTCCTGGGCCCTCTGGTGTAGTGAAACACTCCGAGCCACTATTGCTGCTCGGCCCAGTCTCATCTTGTCACTGGCCAGTCCCAGAAAAATGCATTCTCTTCAGTGAAGATTGTGTTGGATACTGATTACAACAAGAAGATACATTTATTTCTCTTTAAAAAGTATATCATAATTTCCTACTATAAAAGACATTTGTATTATTGAATATTTAGAAGGAACCTTCCCTCAAAGATTAACATTTTGCCAAAAATAAATATATCTTTCCCTGTGTACTTAGCTTTATAGTGGACCCCTCAAGTCAAAGAATAGTCAGAAACTCCTCAGATTCACCCTATGTCCCCTCTCATCACCAATACTGCTTGTAGCCAGGTGTCCAGTCCCTTTGCTAGCCAAGTCTGAAGTCCCCTCCCCAAAATTACTTCTGCTTTCTCAGGGGGTGGTAATTATGTAAGACTCAATAATATAACAAATTGCTTTGAAGTGATTATCTAAATTGTGCATTGGCAGGAATTGGGTATTCAAATATAATGAGTGTCATTGATTATAAAAGTGTCTTCTCTGAGCTTATACAATAACTGCCTCTGTCTGTGGCTGCTTGAAGTAGAGGCCAGCTGGAAGACTTCAAAAACTTAAATTGCTTGAATTACATTCAAAATATATTAGGGGGTTGGCTCCTTTGCAGCTTCTGTTTTGGGTGATAATGGTCCTTAGCATAGATCCTTGACCCCCAAATGGGGCTCTTGCAGGGCTTTCTGCCAGGATGGGGGACAGGAGGAACTGGTTCCTAAAAAATCAGGACAGTGAAACACCAGGTGGCCTGCAGCCTCCCAGCCAAGGGTCCCCTCAGCTCAAGGAGCTGGAGGGAGACTAAGACCCCTAGGAATCTGGTCTTCTTTCTTCTCCTGTAGAAGGAGGCATGTGTCTGGTGGGTTGTGTGCTGTGCTACCCCCATAAGCTACCCCCAGCTTCCTTGGAGTCCTGACACTCAGGGGTGGTGGGTACCAGGAGCATGATGAAATGCCCTCTATGTGAAGCATGCATGGGAAACCTTGGCAGGCTGGAACAGACTGGTGTGGTTTAATGCAAAGGAGAATTTAAAGGAGCCCAAGTCCCCTGGCCTATGAACTGGCCTTTCTCACACTCAGAGCACCTGGACCAACCAGAAGACCTATGAGATTAACCTCTAGCAGCCAAAGGCTTTCAGGTTTTCCCAGAAGGGCCTTAAGGAATCCATAGCAAATAAGGGTCCTGTTTCTAAACATTTTCTTGTAAAGGACCAGATGGTAAATATTTTAGGTTTTTCAGGACTCAGTTTTTTTCTGTCTCCTATTCTTCTTTGGTATTGTTTAAACAATGCAGGAAAAAAGTAAAAACCAATCACAGCTCCTAGACAGTAAAAAAATAGGCAGGTTGGATTTGACCTCAGGGTAGAGTTGCTATTCCTGCCTTATGCAGTGCATTTTGTGACAAGGCCCTGGATTTTTGGCTGTCCACACTGAAGCCATTTAAGATCTAATGGTGAGAGCCCAACAGTGAATCTCAACTCTGGTAGAACTTTAGGAAAAAATGGGCAGAGACCAAGAGCCACATGACTCTTGATCTTCAGCCCCTGGTAGGTCCATCCTCTCAATGCTCACAACTCTTTCAGACCTTCCCTGGAAGTTAGCACTTATTGCCTGGCATCTGTAAGGATCTTTCCTGTGTGTCAGGGCTGCTTCCTGTTCTCCCCCTACACTGCGACCCATTCCAAGAGTCCCTTATGGGCAGGAGTAACAAGCTATCAACCACTTCATCTCCAGCCAGCACCCAGAACAATTTCTGTGACATAAGTGAATACTGTGCTGACCTAGTATATTCCCATCCTTTTTCCTTTTCCTGATCGTGAAGCCCAGGAAGAGAAGGTTATTTGTGCTTTGTAGGGTTCTTGGCAACATGTGGGCCATGTGAGTGTTTGCTTAGATCACTCTCAATTCTATGTGTTTCTCTGACACACCCCTTAGTAGTCTTTGTGATCTTCTCACCCAGTGTGCAGGGTAAGTGCTCCTGGGCTAGGAGGAAACCAGACCCTTCTGATTGGCTCCAGTCTGAACAGAGACTCCTTGGATCTGTAGCTCTTCAGGATTCCAGGATCACTGTCAGGAAGCCAGGATTGCACTGGAATTAGAGGTCTTGACCACTCCACTCAGAGACCACATTTTTGGACCCAAAATGATTAGCTTCACCCTGTGCTTGTAGAAGTGTTTGTGTTTGTAGCTCAGAGAGGTGGTTCATGACTATAATCCTAGCACTTTGGAAGGATGAGGTGGGTGAATTGCCTGAGCTCACAGGTTTGAGACCAGCCTGAGCCAGAGCGACACTTGTCTCTAAAAATAGCTGGGCATTGTGGTGGGTGCTGGTAGTCCCAGCTACTCTGGAGGCTGAGACAGACAATTGCTTGAGCCAAAGAGTTTGAAGAACCAAAGAGTTTGAGGATGCTGTGAGCTATCACATCATGGTACTCTACCGAGGGCAAGAAAGTGAGACTCTGCCTTCAAAAAATAAAAATAAAAATAAAAATAAAAGTATGTTTGACCTTTAGCCTAGGGGTTCTTGTTAAACTCAGGATAGTTTATGCTGTTCTGGGGTAATTTAAGGGTTATTTCATCACTGAGATTATCTTTTTTAAATGGCAGGTTTGTCAGAATACTTTTGGGTACTGGCAATGGACGTCACTGAGTCAATCAATACCTTGAACAGTTGGCAGTGTTAATTACCACACATAGCAAGCGGTAGGGTGCTGACAGCTTTCATTAATTTAGGGGCTCCAGTTTGTCATTAAGAACAGGTGTGTTCTTCTTCTTCATCATACTTGGTGTGTTGGCTTTGCCTTTGCATCAGCATTCCTCATGGGGGAAAATGGCTACCAGAGCTCCTGATGTCACATCATCATGACTAAGGGAAGAAAAGGGACTGTTGCTCTCAGGCATCCCTTTGGTCCACAAGGAAAATTCCTTCCAGAAACCTCTTACTTACTCTCATCTTTAACTAGACATAACCATGTCCTACACCAATGCCTAAATTAATCCCATCATAAGGGGGAACACCCATCAACACATTGAGTATAGTCAATGTGTTTCAGAATCTTCCCTTCTTGAGATGTTAAGTCTCAAAGTCTTCTAAAGAGAACTTTTAGAGAAGGCTGCTTGAAAAACACCTATGAGAATATCTTGTGTTACCTCTTCTTGCCCCATCCTGCTTTTAGACAAGAATTATGGGTCTGTATAATCCTGCCCCACACTTGGCATCTTGGTGCTAAAGATAGCTATGATAGCCACTGTTTACTGAGCACCTACTATGTATCAGACAGGGGCTTTGTACATATGACTTCTAATTGTGCAGCTTCACTGGGAGCACTGCATTATTGTCTGCATTGTATAGATTGTGGAACTGGAACCAGGGAAGTCCAGTATCTTGCCTCTGGCTGCACAGTCTGTATGGCTGAGCCAGGAGTCAACAAGCACTTTTTGGGCATCTGCTTTGATCCAGGAATTCTACTAGGTGCCACGGATGCAATGAAGAGTAAAATCTGGTCCTTGTCCTCAGGGAGCACGCAGTATGCCTTTTCTGGAAAGTTTCCCTGGATAACTCAATTTATGCTTCTTGTCTGGCCTGGAAAACATCTTTGGATGGATGAGGAAATTCGGTATCATCTTATATCCTGTACTTAAGGCTTTCCTTCCTTCTACTATGATGCCTAAAACTTTGCTGAATGGCCTAGTAAAGAAATTGGGAGCCTGGGCTTTAGTACCAGACTTCCTGAGTTCAAATCCCAGCTCTACCATTTTCTGGCTTGGTGACCATTGGCAAGATACTCAGCTTCTCTGTGTCCGCTTCATGGGAAGCTATGAGGTTAAATGAAAGAGATTTTGTAAAAGCACCAAAGAAGAGGTCATTAAAAGTCAAAAGTTCTCGGGGTGGCACCTGTGGCTCAGTGGAATAGGGTGCTGGCCCCATATACCAGAGGTGGTGGGTTCAAACCCAGCCTCGGCCAAAAAAAAAAAAAAAAAAAGTAAAAAGTTCTTATTACCAATTTATATTGTTCTTTAATGTACTTTTCTTACTTGATAAAAATGCTCAAAAGCCCAGCCTCCTGACCCCTATGTCTCTTGGCATTTCACACCCTCACCAGGGTTGCAGCTTGCAGATTGCTCCAGATGGCACCCAGCCCTCTGAGTGCTTGGTGCTTGCTCCTTAGTGTGAATGGCAAGCTTGCCGGCCAGCTTTTATTGAAGCTGTGATTTCCTCCTGCATGCAGGCTGCACAGGGCAGTGACAGAACAGAGAATCAGATCCTTGCTGCCTCTCTTGGGCATCAGCCTACCCTTGGCTTCCCCATGAAGTATGTAAATGCAGCCACCTGTGCTGGTAGTTCCTGGAAAGCCTACTGCTCTCTCCCAAGGGGGAGATGTGGACAGAATGGGTGAGAAGCCCCACAGGGGACTCCTCATGCCCAGCTTTCCTCTCTTGTCATGTGCTTGTCTGGGGTGCTGGAAGTCCCCTTGTTTCTGTTTCCTCTCCTATGAACCGGGCAGGCCTTATCAGCCTGTAGCCTCATTGTAAAATCCCCTGTAGGGGCGGAAGTGGAGATAGGTATCTGAGAACTAGGGCAGCCCAGACCTGCTTCCAAGGCATTGGGCTCTGAGGGACCCCTGCCTGTTCCCCTGTCGGCTCTGCAGCCGCCCACTGCAGAGCGCATCCATCTGGAAAATTGTTGTGGGATGCTGCTGCCAGGAGCCAAAGGGGCTATCAATCTTGGAGAAATAATTAAGGCCCACAAAGCCTTGCCAGGCTCTATCAGTGCAATTAAGAACAAGATAAAAGTTTCAGTTCCTGACTGAATCTGAAAAACAAGGCCCAAGCGAGCATTTCTCTTTGTCACTGGTATCATGAGAGAATGGAGAGGCCCAGAGAAGGAGGAAGATGAAGGAGCAGAGGGAAAAACCATTTTTGAGACAGTGGACATAATACTATGAATAAACAAAAAAGCAGACTACAATTGCCGGTGCTTTTGCTTTCTTTCTGTTGTAAAGAGAACACCATGAAGGACACATGGCAGGTCTGAGGTGACACCACATCCCACCTGCTCCTGTCTGCCCCCAGCACCTCAGGTGAGCAATCCTTACCTCTGGGAGTCCGTTCATTCATCAGGACATCCTATGACTGTGTCCTTCTGGGTAGTGGCCTTGCCATATCCCCACCTCAGGTCCCATTTTTGTTTCCCTTCCTTTCCTGTGTATGGATTTGTTTGGATGTTTGTAGCAGTGGGTCAGGCTGCAGGAGGCCCAGGGATGGAGCAGCTGGCCTCTGTCCTTCAGAACTTTATTGTGCTTTTGCTCTCTTTTCACTGCTGAGCTTTGACAAAGCCTGCTCTCAGGGCTGAAATCCAGCTGAGGAGATCTGATTTCTCAAAAGCCATTTTGATCTTTTCACTTCAAAGGTAGTTCTTTTCATGCCCAACCCCCAGTTTGGTGGCCCCAGACCTGCCCCTCTGAGCTATGGGTCTGGGCAGGGCCTGTGGGCTTGTTCTTACATCCTGTTGGGAGAGCCTGGATGCCAGCCATGGGGCAGCCTGGACGAGCCTCTGCTGTAGATGTGTCCTGATGGCCCTGCTCTCTGGCATCTCAGATGCTCTGCCTTTCACTCCATCTGGCCATTTCCAGAGTCTTCTTGCTCTCCATCTCTAGTCTTCTTAGGAAAACTGCTCTCAGGGATGAGAGTGACTTCAAGTTTGTGGGTCACTTTCAGAATGCTTTTCCTAATAGCTCCCATCTCCCACCCCCAACCTACAGAAGGTGAGGTGCTCTTACTCAGGGGCCACATATATTCCACAATGCCCTTTAAGTTCCCCTACTCAGATCATACCACGTTTGGCTTAATTATCCCTTTTTTGCCCATTACTTTCAAAAGATGGTGATGGCCTTGAGGCAGAGGGTTGACATTCCCTTATGTGTGGTCCTAGCGTTCAGCACAACACCAAGCACATAGTAGGCTCTCAACACAAGTTCACTGAGGTAATATATTCCTCCCTGAACCTCTCTCAGACTGTCCTGGAGCCTGGCTGAGGCGGCTCAGGGGCAACCCAGCTTGCAGGTGGGGTGTGGTTAGGGAGGAAGAGAGAGGGACATTCTGTTCTCACACTGCCTCCCACCCATCAGGTAATTTCCAGACTTGGCCCCTACTTTGTCCACAGCAAGTTTACTTTTATCTATTTAATATTTATATATACATATTAACATTATAAATATTACCTATATCACATGTGACATAGACATGCATAATTTAATATAGCACATATGTAATATCCATGTCTATATATACATTTATAACATAACATATATATAACATAATATGTTATATAAACATATATCATATAACATGATATATAAACATACATATAAAGCAGTTATTTTTGTCTAAAAGGCTCTGTTTTTTAAAAAATGTTTATAACTTTTCATTCAAGGTCTTCTCATTCCCAGGAGCATTTGCTTTTGAAGTCATTACTACTTGGACAACAGAAAGCTTTTTTCTAGTTGAAGCCATTTTAAGCTTTTTCCTAGTTGACAGAAGCATTACTTTTTGGGCAGTGATTTCTTTCTGGTGTGTCTACCCCTTGCCCCTACCCCACATATCAGCAATCCTGGCTGGTATTAAGGAGTGAAGAAGGAATTGGGTTCTCCGAGGTTGCAAAGCCATTAATGTTGTTTATCTTGGGAAGTTTTTTGTTGCAGTTATTGTTTTCTTCACTGTCAGGCCCTCTGGGAGGCCAGGGTGGACTGGGTTGCTATAACGAGGGTCTGAAGTCCTTATCGGCCTCGCTGGTCTGCTAGGTGACTGCTGGTTTTGTTAGCTCTGTCAACCCCATTTCCCCTGAGCTGCCTCTTTCCCCCCAGCATCCCAGTGGGCAGCACATCTATCACTTTGCTTCCTGGATGCTGGCCCTCCTCCTGCCAGGGCTCCCTTTCCTGTCCTTCCTTGTGTTGGAGCACAAGCTGCTGACTCTCAGATGGGGTTTAGGCAGTTGTCTGCATTCTAAGTTCTTGGTCAAAGAATGACTCCCCAAAGTAAGGGGAGTGTGAAACAAAGTTCATTATGGAAGGGAAAGAAGAATAAGAATAAGACACAGGTGTATAGAGCAAGCTACCTTTGTCATAGACAACATCATGACAAAACAGGCCATGGTTATAGCCAGGAGACCTGTTTTATACTGTCTGGATTGGGCCCACTTCATGGTTCAGAGGTCACTTGGAACCCTAGTCTTACTGCATGTGTGGATCCCCCTGTACCTTTCTGAAAGTCCATTGATGGGTGTAGTCCACAATGTAGATTTAAGCTAATGACATGATAATTAGCCTAAAGCGGTGTCCTAGGTCACCTCCTGAGTGCTCTATTTTACCTGTTGCTTGGCCCATAGGCTAGAGTGTCTTCTACATTCTTTTGTAGTTGGCACACTAAGTTCTGATTGGTAGATTGGTAAGGTGATCCCTCCTCTCCAGGTGTGGGCAGTCTCTTGGGACAGGATTAAGGTGGGGTAGCACCAAGAAGGGGGTCTCAGGGTCCTCCCTTTGTCCTTCTTACCAGGTGGGGCAATCGCTGGAGGCAGTGCCAAGGCAAGGCATACACTTGTCCCTTAGGAAAGTTTCAGAGGTCCCTTGCTATCTACCTAACATTTCCTTATCAAAACTCCACTAGCCTCAATCCCATCATGGAACAGTGGACAAAGCACTGACTTGGGGGTTCAAAACCTAGTCTTGGGCCCAGAATTACTCACCATCTGTGGGACTTTGTGTTAGTCACTCATTCTCTGTAGTTTCAGTTTCCTAATAGGTAAATAGCAGTCACCACTGGCCTTCGTACCCCAAGGTGAGGCTCATCTGAAACCTTATATTAGTCTTTCTCAGGTTTTCCTGAAAAATAAAATCTTCTTAGAAGCATTTAACATCCCATTTTCTAGTACACATTCCAAGACCAATCAAGTCAGACTTTTTGAGATGATACCCAGACATGAGTATTTTTTTAAAGGTCCCCAGGTAATTCGAATGTGAAACCAAGATTGGAAAGCACTATTTAAGTTAAAGTATTTATGGACACTCAAAATACAAACAGATTCTGAACTTCCATTTTCTGCTAACTAACCTTCAGTGGTTCTTAGTTCTAATCTGGTTCAGAATCTTTTCATAAATCTCATAAAAGGTTTATGTATCTGTTTTACAAGGAATGGACATGCTCACAAAATTGTGTGTGTAACTTCAGTATATAATGTCTTCTTCCTAGTGAGGCCTTCCCCAGCTACCTTATCCAGAATTACAGCATTACACCCTCCACGCTGCAATTTCCTATCTTTGCTTTACGCTTTCTCCATTCCTTTTCTCACTATCTGCACGGACATCCACAAGTGCCTCACTAGGGCAGTGTTTCTCAATATATGGTTCTAGGTTCATCTTAAGAAAACTGTGTGGGACCCAGAAACCTGCATTTGTACACTGAAACTTGAGAGCCAGTAAGTCCCTGGATTCTTGATGGAGACTATGTAGAGTGAAATCTGCTGGTGTTTTTCCTACAGTACCTACTTGCTCCCCCAGGTCCTGCTCCACAGGTAGGAATCTTCTTTGGTGCATCAGTGGTCTTGGGTAGGATCTTACTTGGAATTCCATCATTGTCCAGCCATTCTAAAACTCTCTGGCACCCACCTCTAGTATGATGAATAACAAAGATCATGAACAATGAACGTATTTGATCTCCTCCTTCTGCTCAAAGTTTTCCTTTGGCTTCCAGTGGCCTACAGGGGGAGGCATATCCCTATTTTTTAAGTTATCAAAAGGTTCTTGGAGATTTGGCTGCTTCCCCCTTTTCCAGCCTCCATCCTCACACCATCCTGACTACACTCTCCCACAAGACCAAACTGCAGGTGTAATACCCAGATCTTGAAGTCTCCCAAAGCCACCAGGGAGTTGAGTCCGATGTAAAACAAAGAGTCTTTATCCCAATCAGGAGCTCCGGCTCTCAGGGACCTGACACAACGGCTAGGTCCTGGCTGAGAGCACACTTCGCTATTGTCTTCCTTTAAAAGGGGGTACATATTATGGGATAGAATAAAATGCAGGAGAACATTACTATGGGGAGTCATGGGGGTCAAGTTGATTGGCTGGGCTCCAGGAGGGGCGTTCCAAGGGCCTTGTGTTTCGAGGAATTCGAAGAATTTCTCAGGACCAGGAGCTCTCTAGGGGCTGGAACTGGGATGGAACTGGGTGGGAACTGGGTGGGAACTTTTTACAGGCCGGCAGAAACTTGTTACAAGATGGAGTCACCCTTTGTTCTCTCAGGCGGTGGGAACTTTTTACAAGATGGAGTCGCCTCTTGTTCTCTCACAGGGAGTTCCTGGAGCATCACTTGTCATCATTTTCTGTCTGGTATCCTAGACTGTTCTTACATCTTTTTGTATAAGCCATTCCTGCCCCAAGATTCTCAAACAAGTCTGCATCTTATTCAGAGTACAAGCCAGGTCCTTAGGAGGCCTCCAAGGCCTAGGAGGCCCAGCCTACTTGATCCGTCCATCACCCTCCTTACCTTTCTGTCCTTGTGTGAGGACCAGATCAACTCCATTTTGTTATTCACATAAGTTCTGTTCCTGGGCCCCTGGCCTGCAGGGCCCACCCTGCAGCCCTCCCCATTCCATTTCTAGTTGCTCAACCATATCTGCAGGGCCCACCCTGCAACCTTTCTCATTCCTTTCCGAGTTGCTCAACCATATAGCGCCACCTTGGGCAACAGAGCAATAAGCCCCCAATTTCTTGTTAACTATGTCACCTTACTACAATAAACAATAAGTTTCTATAACCCTGACAGGTAATTTCCCTCCAGCCACTTAATCAAGCCCCGGTTAAGAAATCCCCCCTCACCTGTACTAGTGAAATCATCAGCCACCAATGCAAACCCTTCTTTACTAGTGATCTCACCAACCACCAATCAAAAGTGTACTCGTACCCTTCTTCCCCTTTTTGCTTTCTCTACCCTATAAAAACTGCCTTCACTCCAAGTTCGGGGCTCGTCCTAGGCTTGCATGCTGGGAGAGTCCAGGCCGGTCAGAATAAAACTTCACCTCATGCCTTTTACATCGGAGCGTGTCTCCAGTTCGTCTGTTGGGGTTGATTTGGGAGGATTTTTCAGACCCAACAGTATGAAACTGTGATTTTGGAAATGGAAGAACAGAACAGTCTTAGAGAGGCTACTTTCAGTGTTCTCTAGAATCCCAGCCTTCTGGCAAAGTTTAATGGACCATCCCCATCTCTGTATATTGGCTGACAGTGACAGGTGGCTGGACCCTCTTCATCTGGTAAGAAAATATGGTTTATACAATTCAGAAAAAGAAGTATTATATATTGCATGTATCTATGTTTTTGCTTCCCCAGGTTTTTTTCATCTTTTCTCATTGCCACAGTATTTTTTCTTTTATTATTTTATTTCTGTCTGAAGAACATCCTTTAGGCAGGCTTTGAGAGTAAGTCTACAAGTGACAAATACTTATAGTTTTTATTTTTTGTCTGAAAAATGTCTTTATTTCTTCTTCATTCCTTGAGGAAAATTTCACTAGTTAAAGAATTTGTGGCTTAGGTTCCTTTCTTATATCATTTGAAAATTTTGTGTCACTTTGAAGGAGCTCAAGAAATTTCACTCCAAAACATGACTCCTAGTTACAAAGAGTATTTTGAATTAAAGGCACTTAGAGATCAACAGGCTTTGGCAGGGGCTTTCCCTTTATCTGCATAAAACCTCACCCATCAAAAGAACTATGGCTTCCTTCCTTTCTGTGTTATCTCAATAGACTCCAGGAAAGAAGATTAAGAAGGGAAACAGACCTGGCCCAACCCATTTTAAAGATAATATCTGTCTCCCAGGTAACTTAATTTCCAGAGAGATTCATTTACAAGTCAATCAGTTTCCTCCCATCCACTCATCCTCACAAGCAGCTATTCATCCTCCTTACTAACCATTTATTGACCTGCAAAAGAATTACCTATATTTCTCATCTTCCTGCCCCTCTAAAATGAGGATACGTAAACTTCTGGACCCCATTATTTCAGAATGTTAGGTAATCACTCTGAGATTCTCCCTGTGCATACAATAAATAAATTTTAATCTTGTTCTCTTATTAATCTGTTATATTATGAGTCATCTTTCACACATGAAGGAAAATGTTTTCTTCTCCTCAACACTTTCTTCTGGTTTTCAGTTTCAGAGGGGGGAAGCCATGTGAATTGGTGTTCTCCTTAGATACTGTAGTTTCTCTCTGAGTACTTTTAATTCTTTTCTTCATTATTAGTTTCATAAGATTTATTATGATGTGTCCTTATTTGGATTTATCCTATTTGGTATGAGCTAAAGTAAAACCTTAAGATTTCCCCCAAGTGGCTGACTGGACCTCCTCTTGGCTAAGGAGATCCCTACAACTGAGCTGCAGGACATGAGAAAGGAGCTCAGAGAGGCCTCCTCCTGCTGTTAGGTCCGAAAAAGCCTCCCAAAGTAGCCCCAACCGACAAACTCGAGACACACTCCGATGTAAGGGCATAAGGTGAGATTTTATTACAGGCCCCGGGTAGCCTGGACTCCCCTGGCATGCAAGCCTAGGACGA
>CAUYTI010110487.1:0-14736 GCA_963575145.1 Galago senegalensis | reverse complement strand
GCCATGGCATCATGCTCACAGCAACCTCCAACTCCTGGGCTCAAGCGAGTCTCCTGCCTCAGCCTCCCAAGTAGCTGGGACCACAGGCGCCCGCCACAACGCCTGGCCATTTTTTGGTTGCAGCCATCATTGTTGTTTGGCGGGACCGGGCTAGGGATTCGAACCCACCATCTTAGGTGTATGTGGCTGGTGCCTTAGCCGCTTGAGCCACAGGCGCAGAGCCCATAGTCACAAATCTTAAAAACCAGATCATGTGTATAAAGCCACTCGTGCATGGGAACAGAGCTGAGTGTGACTTTATCACAGAGAAAACCAAAGGGGTTGAAGAAATTAAAGTTGTCCTTAGAATGGTCTACTGGAAACCTATCCTACAGGCAGAGCCTGGAAGCTTTAGTTTTCTCTCTAGAGGATGGCACCAACACACACATGCATGCCTCATAATCCACACACACACCTCCCCCTCTTGACATTATAGCAGGAAGGAGAGAGGTTGGTACCCAAGGGAGCTGTTTCTTCTTGTCACACTAGAACAGATGCTGAAATCCTAGGACAGACAGCACAGAAATGTGGCAGCAGGCGGGTGAGTCAGAGGAAACAGTATGGTTTCCCCTCCAAGATATACCAACGCCCAGAGGAGAATCCAGTTTGAATCACCTGCTTCCTGGGACTCCAAAAGGCAGGGACCAATTTCTGATTCAGCTACACCACAGAGTCCAGCCAGTTAGAAATGTGCACAGCCACCCACCCCACCCACCCTGACAGGAGTAGAGTGCACAGAAATATGAAAGGTGCATTTTGGGGGACCCAGCTTTGGCTTCTTTATTCTGGGGGGCTGTCCAGCACAGTCTCCTCTGATACATGTCGATGCTTCTCAAGTGCTGCCTGCTTTAAAGTGCAAAGTGGTTTTGTTTTTGAGACAAAGTCTCACTTTGTCACCCTCGGTAAGAGTGCTGTGACATCGTACTCAGAGTAACCTCAAATTCGTAAGCTCAAGTGGTCCTTCTGCATCAGCCTCCCAAGTAGCTGAGACTACAGGCACCTACCACAACTCCCAGCTATTTTTTAGAGATGGGGTCTTACTTTTGCTCAGGTTGGTCTCAAATTCCCAAGCCCAGGCAATCCACCCGCCTCAGCCTCCCAAAGTGCTGGGATTACAGGCGTGAGCCACCATCATGCCTGGCACAAGTAAAATGTTCTTAAGGGCCATGCTCTGTGGATGACTCTGTCCCAACACTGGGAATGTTTAGCTTGCATTTTAACCTAGAACTCCGTTAAAGATGCACCTCAGGCTGGGGGCAGGGGTTGGCAGGTCAGGGAGAGAAAGGAGTCCTAGGATCTCTATTAAGGGAAGTTGGGGAAAGGCTATCATTGGACAGAATCTCTTCCTTGAGAAGTTGAACCTGAGGACTCTGAATTTACTTTTTTTTTTTTTTTTTTTTTGAGACAGAGCCTCAAGCTGTCCGCCTGGGTAGAGTGCCATGGCTTCACTGCTCACAGCAACCTCCAACTCCTGGGCTCAAGCAATTCTCTTGCCTCAGTCTCCCAAGTAACTGGGACTACAGGTGCCTGCGACATGCCCAACTATTTTTTTTTTTTTTTTAGAGACAATGTCTTGCTCTGGCTCAAGCTGGTCTTGAACTTGTGAACTCAGGCAATCCACCCTCAGTCTCCCAGAGTGCTAGGATTACAGGTGGGAGCCACTGCGCCTGGCCTCATTTTTCTATTTTTAGTAGAGATGGGGTTTCACTCTTGCTCATGCAGGTTTCAAACTCCTGAGTTCAAGCAATCCACCTGCCTTCAGTGCTAGCATTACAGGCACGAGCTACTAAGCCAACCCCCACTTTTTTTTTCTTTTGAGACATGGTCTCACTCTGTCACCCAGACCAAAGTGCAGTGGTATGATCATAGCTCACTGTAACCTCAAACTCCTGGGCCCAAGTGATCCTCCTGCCTCAGGCTTTTGAGTAGCTGAGGATTGCAGGCATGTACCACCATGCCCAGCTAATTTTTATACTTTTTGTAGAGATGGGATCTCACTATATTGCTCAGGCTGGTCTCAAACTTCTGGCAACAAGGGATCTTCTACCTTGGCCTCCCAAAGTGCTAGAATTACAGGCGTAAGCCACCAGACTCAGCCTAGTTTTTTTTTTTAAATCACATTTAAACCAGATAACATAATTTGGTTTTTTTTTGAGACGGAGCCTCAAGCTGTCCCCCTGGGTAGAGTGCCATGGCATTACAGCTCACAGCAACCTCCAACTCCTGGGCTCAAGCGAGTCTCCTGCCTCAGCCTCCCAAGTAGCTGGGACTACAGGCGCCTGCCACAATGCCTGGCCATTTTTTGGTTGCTGCCATCATTGTTGTTTGGTGGGCCTGGGCTGGGGATTCAAACCCACCACCTTTGGTGTATGTGGCTGGCGCCTTAGCCGCTTGAGCCACAGGCGCCGAGCCCAGATAACATAATTATTATTATTATTTTTTTTTTTGAGACAGAGCCTCAAGCTGTCCCCCTGGGTAGAGTGCCATGGCATTACAGCTCACAGCAACCTCCAACTCCTGGGCTCAAGCGAGTCTCTTGCCTCTGCCTCCCAAGTAGCTGGCGCCTGCCACAACGCCCGGCTATTTTTTGGTTGCTGCCATCATTGTTTGGCGGGTCCGGGCTGGGGACTCGAACCCACCACCTTAGGTGTACGTGGCTGGCGCCTTAGCCTGTTGAGCTATAGGCGCCGAGCCCAGATAACATAATTACTGACATAACTTTTTGTGTGCGTGTGTGTGTGTGTGTGTGTTTCTTTTTTTTTTGAGACAGAGTCTCACTTTGTCACCCTGGGTAGAATGTTGTGGTATCACAGCTAACAGTGACTTCAAACTCTTGGGCTTAAGTGATCCTCCTGCCTTAGCCTCCCAAGTAGCTGGGACTAAAGGCACCCACCACAATTCCCAGCTAGTTTTTCTATTTTTAGTAAAGACAGGGTCTCACCCTTGCTGAGGCTAGTCTCAAACTCCTGACTCCTTTGCTATTTTTGTCTCTCTCTCTCTTTTTTTTTTGAGACAGGGTCTCCCTTTTCACTATTGGTAGAGTGCCGTTGAGTCATAGCTCATAGCAATCTCAAACTCTTGGGTTCTAGTGATTCTCTTACCTCAGCCTCCTGAGTAGCTGAGACTATAGGCGCCTGCCAGAACTCCCGGCTATTTTTTAGAGATGGGGGTCTCACTCTGGTTCAGGTTGGTCTGGAACCTGTGAGCTCAGGCAATCCATCCACCTTGGTCTCCCAGAGTACTAGGATTACAGGCATGAGCCACCCTGCCTCTGGCTTCCTTTTTTTTTTTTTTTTTTTTAGTGACAGGGTCTTCCTCTGTCACCCAGGCTGGAGTGCTGTGTTGAGATCATAACTCACTGTAGCCTCAAAGTCCTGTACTCAAGTGATCCTCCTGTCTCAGTCTCCCAGAGTGCTGAGGTTACACAGCCAACCACGCACTGTTATGGGTAAATGCGTAAGTATCCTTAACTTTGTATCACCACCGTGTGAATTTCCCACTGGCCAGAAAATGCTGAAATGAGAGCTTGTCCTCTGATAGACAAAGGAAACCAAAACACATTGCAAAGTCTGCTGCCATTGGCGGAGCATTTGTGCTGCCAGGCATCTGTCTTGCTTCAGACTGCGCTGTATCTGTATCTTGAGAGATAGGCATAGAGGATGTGAAGGGAGCGTCTCCAGGACCATGGCTCCCTTCCCCAAGTAGTGTGAGCGAAATGGGAGAGCCTCTTCTCTAGAGGCGCGTCCTCATAACTGTCCTCAACTGCTCTCCCTGCTAGAGCCTGTCCCTGAGATCCAAAAGGTGGTGGTGACCTGACGTGTGTGCCCCGACGGTTACCTAGTAGGTGCAAGAGACAAAAGTGGGCTTTGACGGTTTTTCTGCAGGCCCAGGGCAGTTTGGGGACACCGGTGCACACTAAAGTCACAAGTCGGAGAGGCGTCAGGAAGCAGGAAGAGGTCCTGGGGCAAGTTGAGGATATGGAGTTCGGGGTTTTAAGGGACGGAAAGGACTAGGGAGGAGAGAGGAAGATGAGAAATGGGGAAAGGATTGTAGGAGGGCGCGGGGCGCAGAAGGCGGGAGGGGAGAGTGGGGAGAGCGAGCAGGAGGAAGGGGCCGCGAGGACTGGAAAGCCACGCGCGCGGGCGAGGCGGCCCCGGGGCCGGGCGGGCCGGGAGGGCGCGGAGGCGGGGCGGCGGGGCGGCGCTGTCAGTGCGAGACGGCGAGCGGAATGCAGCGGCCAGAGGCCTGGCCACGTCCGCACCCGGGGGAGGGGGCCGCGGCGGCCCAGGCCAGGGGTCCAGCGCTGCCCGCCCGAGCCGGGGAGCCCTCGGGGCTGCGGGTACGGAGCGGGCGGGTGCGGGGGTCCCGGGCGGCGGCAGCTGGGCGGGGACGGAGCGGGGGAGGAGGAACAGCCGACTCAGAACTCGCGCTCCGGGCGGCTGGGAACTTTGTGCCACCCGCAACCAACTCCAGGGAGGGGGCCCGGGCCCAGGACAGAGGAGAAAAAGTTCGTCCCAGCGCCAGTTGGCCAGGAGGCCTGTCCTGAGTCCGGCGGAGCTGGGCTGGAGTTACGGGTCTGTTTGGAGCAGGGGTGGGGGTGGGCTGAGATTCCGCTGGGAGGGGTAAGTGGTGACGCGTCTGCCCCAGACTCGAACTTCCTTCGCCAGCGGGTGACTGGCGGTGGGTGACAGGTGTGCTTCTGGACCCCACCAGGGCCAGGGTCCAGGGCCCGCCCGGGCTCAGCCAGAAGGAGGAGGCTCGGCCCGCTGTCCCCCCCGGCCCAGGTTCTGTGATACACTCCGACTCGGGCTCTGGAGCAGTCAGTGCATGACAGAACTTGGGCCCGGAAGGACCTTCTGCACCCATCCGGGCCTGCAGTGGAACATCTGCCTGAGGATGGAATGGGCACTGGAGCTGGCCCATGTGGCACAGGGTTGGGCTGGAGCCAGCTGTGGACCTTTGGGACTGGGGTTGCTGGAGCCTGAGGATGTACTCCTGGGGCCAGCAGATCCCAGGAGACAGGAGGCAAACAGAACTCTCCTTCCCGATGTCAGTTGCAGGAACCTTCCCTCTACACCATCAAGGCTGTTTTCATCCTAGATAATGATGGGCACCGGCTGCTGGCCAAGGTAACCCCCCACCTATCCTATGAGGCCCTGAAGAAACAGGGTTTCAGCCCCAAGAACAGAGGTCCACCCCAGTGACACTCACATCCCCTGAGACTCCACTGTCCTCTCTGTGACTCAGAGCAATTCAACTTAGGCCCCTCCAGAGCTCATTCTGTCCATCTTTCTGCTTGTCAAGCTCCTGGCCCCTGAGAGGGGGGAATCTCCTCTCTTTCTGCTTGTGTTCTCCGAAATATCTTCTCATCACCCTTCCACTGACAGACATGGGAACTACATGAACTGCAGAACAACTCAGTTTAGCTGTGAAATGCATTACAGATTTTCTGTTTGTTTGTTTGTTTGGAGGTGAACCTTTTTTTGTCATCATGACATTCAGATGAGCTTGTTTAGCACAGCAGTGGCCAGCAAGGAGACTGCTAATTTGCCTGTAGATGGAGCACTAAGTGGCAAAATCCACATCCAGAAAATTGAAGGCTGAGCTGACCATCCCTCACCCCTGCATATGGTTAGATATGGATCAGCAGTGCCAAAGTCTCCAAGGCCACCTCCCAGTAGCACCTATTCAAGTTACAGATTAAGCAACTGAGTCCAGGGTGGCATCTGTGGCTCAGTGGGTAGGGCGCCGGCCTCATATACCAAAGGTGGCAGGTTCGAACCCAGCCCCAACCAGCTAAAACAGCAATGACAACTACAACAACAACAACAAAAAGCCAGGCATTGTGGCAGGCACCTGTAGTCCCAGCTACTCAGGAGGCTGGGGCGAGAGAATTGCTTGAGCCCAGGAGTTGGAGGTTCCTGTGAGCTGTGACTCTATGGCACTCTACTGAGGGCGACAAAGTGAGACTCTCTGTCTCAAAAAAAAAGAAAGAAAGAAACTGAGTCCAAGAGAGGCGCACCAAACCCAAACAAAAAAAATTGATTGGCTTGGCGCCTGTGGCTCAAGTGGCTAAGGCGCCAGCCACATACACCTAATGTGGCGGGTTTGAATCCAGCCCGAGCCTGCCAAACAACAATGACAGCTGCAATCAAAAAAATAGCCGGGCTCGGCGCCTATAGCTCAACTGGCTAAGGCGCCAGCCACATACACCTAAGGTGGCGGGTTCGAATCCCCAGCCCGGACCCGCCAAACAACAATGACGGCTGCAACCAAAAAATAGCCGGGCGTTGTGGCAGGCGCCTGTGGTCCTAGCTACTTGGGTGGCGGAGGCAAGAGACTCGCTTGAGCCCAAGAGTTGGTGGTTGCTGTGAGCTGTAATGCCACAGCACTCTACCCAGCGGGACAGTTTGAGGCTCCGTCTCAAAAAAAAAAAAAAAACAAAAAACAAAAAACAAAAATATGCACTCATTCCAGAACCGCGATGGGATGAATGGACTAGGCAGCTATACCTGAAAATATTCCTTCGAAAAAGTTCTAATTTTTCATAAAAAGTTAGCTAAAGGTTTTGTGAATGAACACATGCGCCCATGCTTTCAGTGGCAGAGAGAAAGCCTGAATGACAGTGACTTTACATGATTTGCGGCGTTGAACTACTGTGCTCTAAGGAAATCGAACTTCTTCAGCGTCAGGCACTCCATAACTCCTCTCTTTAAAGTGTGGTCTCTAGATCTGTCAAAGCTGGGGAAATGATGATATATTAGCACTGACTAGGCAACATGTCTTTAAAAATTACTTTGAGAGATGAATTAGATGCAAAGGGAGCCCCCCACCCTGCCCCTGCCCCGTTTCAGAACTTGTTGGCTGAGTTATTTTGTGTCACTCTTTAATAAGACCCTGGGCTAAAGTCTATCAGGGGTCCTCAAACTTTTTAAACAAGGGGCCAGTTCACTGTCCCTCAGACCGCTGGAGGGCGGGACTGCGGGCCCCAGGATGAGTCAGCTGCTAAGCAGGACAGGCAGCGGCGGCAAAAACACCCCAACACCCGGTGGGCTGGATAAATGTCCTCAGTGGGCTGCATGTGGCCTGCGGGCCATAGTTGGAGGACACCTGGTCTAAATGCATGAAGTGTCCTTGGAAAATGGGAGGCAGGTCACTTTAGTTTTGTATAGAGAACACTAATTGCTATAAAAGACATCTTATTGTTTAACCGTTCAACAAGTCCCAATTGTACTTGACCTCTGCCACTAAATGTGCCACAGGAAACATATTCTGCCTTAATAATCCACTGTTTACATACAAAGGAGGGTCATGCAGATTGCCTTCCCTTTATCACTGGATTATAACATTTCCACATGCTTTATTTTTGAGAGATATAATTATGATTAGATGAGAATAGCTCATCATTTTATTTACAAATGTGCATGTAATTATAAGTAACCCCATGCTGATGTCAAGAGGATACTCAGTGTAAATAAGCAAGTGCTTCCCAGCAAGCCAGTTATTCTCTCAAGAAACTGTAACCTAGAGAAGGAAAAACCCATAGAATAGGTCGTGAAGAAGTACAATCCTGTATAGCAGGCTCCCAATAAAAGCAGGAGATTTTAACAATCAGCACTGCAGATGACGTACTTCTTCCTTACTCAGTAAGTGAGTTTCAGGCAAAACTAGCAATCTCTCAGCACCTCAATTTTCTCCTATGCACAGTGAGAAGAACACTGCCTATCCCCTAATTAGTTATAAGAGAGTTTTAAGTACAAATTAGCATCTCCAAAGTCACAGGGTAGATGTTAGAAAGTAATTTACCTGCACCATATTAATCAACCCACACCTCTCTCCAAGGAGAATTGTAATAAAATACAGGGAACTCTATTTCTTCTCCCTGAATAACTTTTGAGGACTGTTGCTAGTGACTAGTGGTTGTAAGGCTTTGAGGAGGCTCATTTAGCAAAGAGAAAGGGGGTATGAGGAAAAAAGGCATCTGGTTTGTTATTTTTCTAATGGATGGGAAAACAATAGAATACAAGAAAACTAAAGTCCACACCTGTGTTATGTACGGGAAGCCATTTAAACTCTCACTTTCAGCTTCTGAATTCACACACACACAAAGGATAATTTTCTTTTCTTTTCTTTAATTATTTTTTATTAAATCATAGCTGTGTGCATTAATACGATCGTGGGGTACAATGGGCTGGTTTTATATATAATTTGAAATATTTTCATCAAACAGGTTAACACAGCCTTCACAGCATTTTCTTACTTATTGTGTTAAGACATTTGTACTCTACATTTAGTAAATTTCACATGTACCCATGTAAGATGCACGGTAGGTGTGGTCCCACCAATTACCCTCCCTTCACCTATCCTTCCTCCTCCCTATCCTCTTTCCGTATATTCTTGGGCTATAGTTGGGTTATAGCTTTCATATGAAAGCCATAACTTGGTTTCATAGTTGGGTTGAGTAGATTGGATACTCTAATGGCATCCAGGTATATGGTGAGGATCTGTTTATGGGAAAGTGCTCTGAATTCTCTAAATAGCTGCATAGATGTTAGCATTATTGGGTTGCACTTCACCAGGTTAATCTTTTATGAAAGTGAACATTAAAAAAATTCAATTAACAAAGTAAGTTACCTCCTTTGGTTTCACTGCTCTTGGTGACTTACATAACTTACTGCTTTGGTGGGAGATGCAAGCAACCCTCAGTGCGTCCTGCAGCAATTCCTGAACCGTGGTCCCTGGTTATTAATTCCCTGTTTTAGAGCTTCACGACCCCCAAATTCAAACAGGCTACATGGTCAAATGATTTCGAGAAGCACTGGATTAAACAGTTAAAGAGATTTTTACATTTTTTTTCTTTTAAGACTGGCAAGAGATTTTATCATGTCGATGTCCTTGAAATTCCTGAGAGAGAGTTAAAGCATCCAAATTTACTTGATCTGGACTTACCAGCATCATCACCTGCACCCCGCCCACACATGCACAGCTTTTTTGAAACATCTATTAATAGCTCACCAAACCTAGTTTGGGAAACCCTGATGCAATAAGTATAATATAATGATCATGAACTCTATTACTTTGGTTTTGGGGAAAAACATTAAGTACCATTAAATAGAATAACAGAAACCAGCAAAAAGTCGAATTAAAGTTGTAGTAAATTTCTGAAGTTGTAACAATTTAACGCTATAATCATTTTTCATGTAGCAACAAGGGGCAAAAACAATAGCTGCCAAAAACATCCTCAAAAGAACATGTTAAGGATCCTGACTAACATCGGTTTCTAACATCTGACTTCTGTCAATAAGGGGGAAAGTTCTAGCTGGTGTACAGTGAGCTAAAGGCTGAGCTCCCAAGACAAGGGGGCAATCTCTAGCCTAGGTATTAACTTCTTCACAGCAAATATCACCACCTGTAATATCATCCTTTTATTTATGTGTGCGGGGCAATCAGGAAGGAGCAGGAGGGATTTAATGTACTAATAAGGCAGATATCAGAGCAGGCAAAAAGCTTAAGAAAGTTGAAAAGTGTCCACTAGGTCACTTGTCCTATTTCCTCATTTTAAAGATCTGAAAAGTTTAAGGCCTTGAAAGGGTAAATTTGGAGCACCAAAAAGTGGCCGAGCAGACTGACTACAACCCTGTCCTTCAGTCTAAGCTCCCATTCCGGTGCTCTGCCCAGAAAACAGTAAGCGCTCTTGACATTTGAAAAGGAAAGAGCTAGTATTGTTATATCACACCCAGACAATTCAGATTTCCCCTAAGAACTAAAATCTATTTTTATCAGAGCAAAACATTAATCCAGTGGGCTCCATGAAATGCTATCAGCATTCTGAAAAATAAAGCCAAGTAAATAAAACAAAATAAATTCTCATGTGCTGCAGCGAGCAAGAAGTACCCGACTCAGTTTGATTTCCTTAGGGACTTCCATGCAATATTTATACTTACTCAAACTTGACAGATTTCTTTTGATAAGTTTTCACACACTTAATTGCTCTGGAAGTGACAGACAGTTTCTGTCCCATTGGCAATTTGTAACAACTGAATAAACAGATACTTGGAATGCAATATATTAAATAGATTGTGAAACTTCTGATGCTCAACTGGAAAACACTGAGACTCATTATAATGTGATATTCATTAAGGTAGAAAGATCTAGAGATGGTTTTCTGATTTGCAGCATCCCACTCCGTTGGAAATTAACTTTAATTGGTGCCTTCTTCCGTATCTTTGGGTCAACTGTAAAGGATGTTCAGTTATTTTTTCATTTTTTGAAGAACACACCAATCAAGCAATTTTGGGGATGGATCCTCTTAACTCATTCTTCCACCAATTTCTTCCCAGAGCTGTATTATGCTTTATTATGTTCTGGGTCATATCCTAGGGGTACCAAAGATGCCAGTTTTCAAGGATGCCTTTTTTTTTTTTTGAGGTTTTTGGCCATGGCTGGGCCTGAACCCACCACCTTCAGCATATGGGGTCAGCACCCTACTCCTTTGAGCCACAGGCGCTGCCCCAAAGATGCCTTTTTTCATCCTCAAAAAATTATTTTTTTAATTTTTTTTCACTCGTCCACCCGCTCCCCTCCCCTCCCCCTCCCCATATTCTTATGCTATAATTAGGTTATCGCTTTCATATGAAAGCTATAAATTAGTTTCATAATAGGGCTGTGTATATTGGATACTTTTCTTCCATTCTTGTGAATCCTCAAAATTTTAAATCTGAAAGGATCTTTGTTCCAACCCCTTCGGTGTTACAGACCATGATCACGATCACTCATTTGATAAATGGCAGGGATGAAATAGGCAACCTCAGTATTCAGAAGAGCTGGTTCTGTTAGAAAGCTAAGTGCTTCTCTAAGATTTTACTGAGGAGCCGGAAGAGGTCAATTTTCCTTATCTGCAATTTGAGGGAGTAGGATTAGATGATCTAAGTCTCTTTCAGCATGAACATTCTATAAATTCTCCCTATGTGTCATCAAATACAACATCCTCATTTGAAAAATACAGGGACATGCAAAGAAATGCAGTAACTTGCTAGGAATCACAAGGTTAGTTTTTTGGCAAGGTCAAAAAACCAAACACAAGATCATCCTGAGCCAGAGCGAGACCCTGTCTCTAAAAATTTCAGGGCATTGCGGTGGGCGCCTGTAGTCCCGGCTACTTGGGAAGCTGAGGCAAGAGAATCGATTAAGCCCAACAGTTGGAGGTTGCCGTGAGCTATGACGTCACAGCACTCTACCAAGGGTGCCAAAGTGAGACTGCCTCAAAACAAACGAACAAATAAAAAGAAACAACATACACACTGCACTTACTGATTTAAGTGGTGTTGAGTTTTGTAAAAAGAAGAAACTAGCGTTAATAGTCAGGAGATTTAGATGGTCGTCTTTGCTACAAATGAAACGGCTACGACTGCATTCATTACTTCATTTGTTGGTCAAATATTTACCAAGCATCTTCTGTTTCCAAAAGTACTGAACTTGATGTTGGGGTGGAGGGCTGTGATAGCAAATGCTGGAGACTAGTTCGCTAAACAGTGGTTGGAATCAGCTGGCCCTTTGCTGGGCAAAGGGAAAGATGATAACTCTGTGGGAAAATCTCTGGACCTGGAGTCAAGACACGTAGACTGAGTTTTGGCTTCAGTGCACTTATCAGCTGGAAAGTAATTTCTACTCAGTTTCCTTATCTGAAATATAGGATAATTAAGAGAATATTTGCCCTGCTGAAACCAATAGTTGCCTTGATCGCCAAACATATTAATGTAAACTTTTAAAGATTCTTTTGGCACTTTTTATTTCTAATTAAAAAAAAACTTCTTATAAATGGATTGGCAAGTCATTATGATTGATAAATGTTATAAATTATGAGCAACCTAAAAAAGCCTCCCCGAAAGCTAGATCAGTTGCAGGAACCTCAAGAACTAACTAGCACTAGTGATTACGTACAACACACAGGTAGCAGGAGAGTGCAGGGTGTGTTGTATGAAAGGTTTGTGAGCTGTCTCGAGAAGACTTTGGCTTCTGAGAGAGGAAGCCCCTGGCTGCCACTAATTGTACCATGACTCCAAGTGATGGATGCAAAGTCCTAGGTGAGCTGTCATCCAGTGAACGCTTTGGGAAAAAGGAGTGAAAGGGACAAATCTGAGAGGGGCTGGAATCTGAAGGGGTGGAGATAGGAGCGATATTGTATCTCTATTAAAATTAGAAGACAGATGAATGAATATGGAACATCTATAATGATGGCAATCATCTTTTGCAGCCAAGGTCATTGAAATCATGCCTGAAGACGTCAGGACTCCTATAATGAATGCTCCGTGCCCAAAGAACTTGGTTTAGGCAGGTCTCCAGAGCCACACAGCACCATCCGTGGTCCAGACTCTTTTCATTATGTATTAGTGCTGAGGAGAGGAGGGATGACACGTAGCTGTCACTTGGACCAGCAGTTACACTTCTACACCAAGGCTAACATTTATAGTGGACTCCGCCAGGCACAGATGCAGAATCATTCTCAATGCCATGCTTCAGGCAATCATCTCCAATCAATTTGTGTGGCCACATCAAGTCAAACCTTCCAACCATCTTCACAATACTGACTTTGGAGAAGTGAAGTAGTGACCATAGGAGGTAAAGATTAGATAAAGCCTCGCACTAAATCTCACCCAAACTTGCATCAAGCATTTCTAAAAATGAGCCCTCTGACTAAGGGGCTCCCCACTTTGTTCAAGGATATTTTTACTTGTTCACATGTGGCCACGGAGGTGTGAAAGTGAAGGCAAAAGGGGCATGTTTTAGTCCCTCATGCTGCTCTTGAATGCTGCTCTGAGTATGGCTCACAATTCCCCCCCACCTTTTGCATGTTACTTCCTGTTTTCTTGCTTTTATTTTACTGGGGTAAATTTGGGCATTTTTCTGGGGTAAGGAATTTAACTCAAAAGCAGTGTAAAACATTGTTTTGACCACAAGCCAAATGCAAGCATGCGATGGAATAGTATATTAAACTCCTATGAATAGTAAAGATAAATGGAAAGACTCCCACTAAATTTTGCACTTGCAGGATACGCTCCCCATTCCCAGGAGATTCTGGCTCTCCTTTGCTCTCCAAATTGTATCAGTGGTGAAGTTTGAGAAATCTTACCCACATCTGTAGCCAGTAAACTTTGCATCCTCTAAGAGAAGTCATATATATATATTTTCAAACAGAAAAGCATCCTTTTTGTTAGCAAGTTCCAACTCTTGAGTAGAGGCTGACAAGTGACAGCTCATAGAACAGACTTAGCTTGACAAGCGTATGTGTCTTTTATAGTTTCCCCGTGTTTTAAAAACAGTGACAATCCAAAGGAAATGGAATCAGGGCGTCAAACAGATAGCTGCACTCCCACGTTCCCTGCGGCGGTCTCACAACAGCCGAGATACGGGTCCAACTAAGTGTCTGTCACTGGATGAATGGAGAAAGAAAATGCAGCATATATACACAATGGAATAGTACTTGGCTATAAAAAAGAATGAAATTCTGTCATTCGCAGCAACACAGCTGAATGTGGAGGACATTGTGCTAAGTGAAGTAAGCCAGGCACAGAAAGACAAATATTACAAGAGCTCACACATCTGTGGCATCAAAACAATTTGAACTCACAGAAACAGACAGTACAATGGTGGTTACCAGGGGCTGGGGAGCAGGGAGGTTGGGAAAGTTGGTGAATATAAAATTTCAGTTACATAGGACACATAAGTTCAAGAGATCTATTGTCAATATGGCTACAATTGTTAATAACAATGTATTATATTCTTGAAACTTGCTGAGAGTAGATTTTAAAGGTTCTCAGCATCAAAGAAAAGTATCCACGCCAACATCTGTAGTTGTGGGATTTTGTTATGTGGGCTACTCTGACTGGAGTTAGATGGTATCTCAATGTGGTTTTGATTTGCATTTCTCTGATGATTAAGGATGATGAGCACTTTTCATGTACCTGTAGACCATGCGCCTGTCTTCTTCAGAGAAGCTTCTGTTCAAGATGTTGGTGTGGATGTGGAGAAAAGGGAACACTTCTGCACTGCAGGTGGGAATACAAGCTAATACATTCCTTTTGGAAAGAAGTCTGGAGAACACTCAGGGATCTAAAAATAGATTTGCCATTTGATCCTATAATTTCTCTACTAGGAGTATATCCAAAAGACCAAAAATCATTTTGCAACAAAGATATTTGCACCATATTATTCACTGCAGCTCAATTCATAATTGCCAAGTCATGAAAGAAGCCCAAGTACCCATCGACCCATGAATGGATTAATAAATTGTGGTATATGTACATCATGGAATACTATGCAGCCTTAAAAAAGATGGAGACTTTACCTCTTTTACGTTTACATGGATGGAGTTGGAATATGTTCTCCTAAGTAAAGTATCTCAAGAATGGAAGAAAAAGTATCCAATGTACTTACTTTCACAAAACCAATTTACATTTACTCACACTTTCTTATTAAGATAGATCACAACTATAGCCCAGGATGAAGGAGAGAAATGGAGTGGGAAGGGAGGGGAGGGGGGAGGTTTGATAGAGGGAGGGTAAAAGGCAGGACCACACCTATGGAACATATTGCAAGGGTACAAGTTAAATCCATCAAGTGTAGATCATAAATGTCTTAACACAATAATCAAGTAAATGAGGTGAAAGCCATATTAATTAGTTTGATATAAGCACTCCA
>CAUYTI010110485.1:0-27340 GCA_963575145.1 Galago senegalensis | reverse complement strand
GTGCCTGTGGTCCCAGCTACTTGGGAGGCGGAGGCAGGAGACTCGCTTGAGCCCAGGAGTTGGAGGTTGCTGTGAGCTGTAATGCCACGGCACTCTACCCAGGGGGACAGCTTGAGGCTCTGTCTCAAAAAAAAAAAAATGAGAGTGAAAAGAGCTCTAGTAAGCATATACTTAGGACTAGGATTCAAGGGGAGGATATCCTCTCCTTGGTCTCTGTTAATCTAACATATCTTTCAATGTTTTATGATGTCTCTCAATAATGGCTTGTCCTTGAGAACTGTAAATATTAGACAAGGCATAGGTTGGTATTCCTAAAATAGGATGTAACCACTTAATATGACCTAATAGCTTTTGAAAGTCATTTAAAGTAGACAGGAAATCTAATTGGAATTGAACATGTTGTAGTATAATTTGAGTTTGAATCAATTTATATCCTAAATAATTATAAGGAGCTGTAGTTTGCACCTTTTCTGAAGCAATTTGAAGACCATAAGACTTTAATATACATACAGCATGTTCAAACATTTCCTGCACAACTGTCAAACTCTGATGTACCAATAAGATATCATCCATATAATAAATAATGTAGGCTATAGAGTATCTTCTTCTAAGAATCTGTAACGGTTGATTGACAAACTGTTGACACAGTGTAGGACTATTCAACATACCTTGTGACAGAACCTTCTCTGGTAACGTTTGGGAGGCTTCTTTTGATTATAGACAGGAACAGAAGAAGCAAAACGTGGTTGGTCTGTCTTCAGAATGCATGTATATGGTAAAATAAAACAAAACAGAACACACAATCCTTTAAGTCAATAACATACAAACATCAATTGGAAGCAATCATAGAGGGTAAAGGAAGTCTTAATTGCAGGGGTCCCATGGATATAATAGTTTCCTTAACTTTGCCACAGTCAGTGAGCCTTCTCCAATTGCCTGGTTTCTTTCTTATCACAAAAATAAGAGAATTCCAAGGGCTGCTAGAGGGTTTGATATTCCCTTGCTCCAATTGTTCCTGTACTACTAATTTTAAAGCATCCAGTTGTTCCATGGTTAATGGCCACTGCTCCACCCACGCTGGATTACTACTCTTCCAGGATAACTTGAGAGCATATTTCAGGGCAGTTGCCTCTATGCTAAATTTTACATTTGCAAGGAATTAACATCAGGGGATAGTACGGTTATCACAGCATTCCATTGCTGGAGCAAATCACAACCCCATAGGTTAATAGCAACGTCATCTACATATGGTCGGATTTGAGCACTCTGCTTATCTGGCCCCAAGCAGGTCAAAGGCAAAATATTCTGAAAGATTGAATCTAGAGTTCCAATACCAACAAAAATAATATCAACAACTTGTTTCAGACATTCCCTGGGCCAGATTACTAGAGCCATAACTGAAACATTGGTGCCTGTGTCTAACAGGCCAGGAAAGGTTTTATCCTTCAGAGTAAGAGACTATTGAGGCTTACTCTTGTCAATAGACATTTGCCAAAAAATATGACTTGTGTTACCAGGCTGATCAGTATGCTTTTCCCCAGTACCTTGTAACTTAATGTGTGGCAAGAGTAGCAATAGAGCAATCTTTTGTCTGGCTAAAATTTGAGTTGGTTCGTATTTCTCCTAAGTAATTACCATCAATAACACCTATGTGGATGAACATCCCCTGAGGTGCTAATTCACTTTTCCCGAGCAATAATCCAACAGTACCTGGATGCAGAGGACCACTCACTCCTGTTTTAAGTTCTTTTGCTCCCATGCTGAGAAGCAAAAGGACGTTATCATATGCTGGTAAGTCCAAAGCAACACTGCCTGAGGTGGCTTGTAAAAGAGACTGAACAGAGTGAAGTTGCTGGTGATTGAGTAGATTCTCATACCTGTATTCTTTGCCTGTGGGCCCCATGCTGGGCCCCTCTACCAGTTTTCTTGCAGTAAAGATGTTCCTTTTTTATCAAACTAAGAGCAGCACTCACTTGCTCAGTGAGGTGCTTTCTTACATCTGGGACACAACCCAGGGGGCTTCAATACACTATAAGTCTTTTGTTCATTGTTTTTTCTATAGATCTTTCCTTTCCAACTCTCTTTTCTCCTATGTCCCAATTTTCTGCAGTTATGACATCTAGGATGGTACAGACTGATCCCTTCTTTTAAAGTGGCAGCAAGCAAATTAGCCTTGAGGAATTCTGTTCCTATATCAGCACATGCCCATATATATTCATCTAAGGAAACATTTTATGCTCTCAAAGGTCCCAAGGCCTTTTGACACTCATATTTAGCATTCTCAAATGCTAAAGTTCAGAAAAGCATGTCTCTGAGCTCCAGTTGGGCAACAGCCTTATTGACTGCAGTTTTGAATCGGGCTAGAAAGTTGGTATAAGGTTCATTCCCTGACTGCATTATCTTAATAAAAGATTTAAAGATATGTCCAGGAGCCTGAACCTTTTCCCACACCCTAAGACAACACAGCCATGTCTGGACTATGACTATGTCATCATACTGCAGTTGATTGGGAAATCCCCAACCACTGACCAGAACCAGTGACCTTTTTTGATCTTATAGGGACTCCTCTCTACTGGTTTTGGAGACTTATCATGTCAGCCTCCTTTTTCCACCAGTTTTTGAACTGTAAATACTGTCCAGACTCAAGAATAATTCTAGCTATCATGTCCTAGTCATAAGGAATGAGCCAGTGCTCTTGTGCAAGCCCCGTAACAGACCTCTAGAAAACAGGGATTGCATACCATAGTGTGTTATGCCCTGTTTCAAATCTTTCAGAACCACAAAGGTGATGATATGGTGATCAAAACGTTGGCCCCCTTGAGGGTGTCGCAGATTGGGAGAAATATCAGTGACCATCACCAGCAAAAGTCCAGTCTTTAAGTGTCTTCCCACTTAAAATCACCAGTTTTACGCCCTTCTAACACAGCCTTCGTAACAGAAGTCAAAGGTAGTTCATTTACATAGGGAAGCACTGAGGGCAATATTGGATGCTCTAAGTTGGCATTTCTGAAATTGAGACTATTTACCTGGACTTCCAATTGTTTGATATGAGCAGCCATATGGCCACAGAGATAATTCCTTGCTTTGCTCTTGATTACCAGTTTTCCTTAGGTACAGGTTCCCACTAACCTCACTGTTCTCCTCACTTTCAAATTCTGCTTGGACATTGCCTTCTTCCTCAGTTTCTAATTCTCATGACTCCCCAAACAAGAAGTTACCCATTGTTTTTTCTAAATGTCTTTGCTTATTTATCAAAGAACTCACTTATTCTGAGTGAGGTTCCCTAGATTCTAGATTGGCCAAAGGTCCCACTTGACCTGAGTGGAGTTTCCCTTTTGACTTCCTCCCACTGTTTGCCAAAGGCCTCATTAACTTCCAAGTGTCACTTTCCCCTTTGGTCCATGTCCCTGGTGTCCTGTTTTGTCCTGCTAGACCCTGCCAGATATGCCAGATGTCACAGCCCCGATGGCCCTGGTCTTGATCACTGAAGGAAGGAACCAGGCATGATGCAGCATAGAAGTACAAGCTTGCAGGAGGCAGGTTAACCTTGATTGCAGGGTAGCCCCAAGCAACCTCCACAGTAGCTTTTTATTGAGACAGTACAAGACAGGTGAGGTGAGTATTAGACAATACTACATGCCTAAGGATTGCCATGGACTCAGGCTCTCAATGAGCACCTGTGGATGAATTGCCTGAGGATCTGCCCCCCCAGCTGCAAATCATCTTGCTCAGAGATCATGTGGTTCTTAGTGTCCTCTATGGCATACAAATGAGTAGCTTTCATATGTGCCAGCACTTAAGCTGAGAAAGAAGTAAAGGATGTAATATCTTTATATATTTAACTAAGGAAGTGAAAGATCTTTATAGAAAAAACTATGAAACACTGAGGAAAAAAATTGCAGAGAACCAAAACATGGGAAAAACATGTCATGTTCATGGATCAGCAGAATCACCATTGTTAAAATGGCTATTCTAACCAGAGTCATTTATACATTCAATAAAATTTCCATTAAAATACTAATGTCATTTTTTTTGGATCTAGGAAAAGTAGCTCTAAATTTTGTATGGAACCAGAAAATATACCAAAAGGTCAATGGAATCTTACATAATAAAAACAAAGTGGTAAGGAAGCATCACCTTACCAGACTTCAAGCTATGCTACAAGGCTATAGTAAACAAAACAGCATGCGACTGGGACAAAAACAGAGATATGTATCTATGGATCAGAAGAGAGATCCAGAGATGAAACAGTCCTCATATTCCTATTTGATATTT
This sequence comes from Galago senegalensis, assembly GCA_963575145.1. NCBI lineage: Eukaryota > Metazoa > Chordata > Mammalia > Primates > Galagidae > Galago > Galago senegalensis. The sequence continues at coordinate 23,065 of CAUYTI010110485.1, read as the reverse complement.
GACAAAGCAGATAAAAACATACACTAGGAGAATCACATACACTGGGAAAATTGGATAGCCACTTGTAAAACATAGAAACAGAATCTGCATCTCTTACAAAAATTAATTTATGATAGATAAATAACTTAAAGCTAAGGCATGAAAAATATAAAGATTATGGAATAAAATGTTAAAAAAAACTCTTACAGATATTGACCTCAAAGACAATCACAGCAACAACAAAAATAAACAAGAGGCACCTGATCAAATTAAACCATTCCTGGACTGCCAAGAACACAATCAATAGCCCACAGAATGGGAGAAAATATTTTCACACTATACATCTGATAAAAGGCTGATAATTAGAAACTACAAAGAACTCAAGCAAATCAGAGAAAGAAATAAAACAACCCCATACGTAAGTGGCCAAAAGATATAAACAGAAACTTTTCAAAAGAAGGTAGTCTAATGGCCAACAAATATAATCAAAATGTTCATTATGGAAATGCACATTAAAACCACAATTAGATATCATCTAATTCCAGTGAGAATTAGGGCTCTTATTAAAAAGTCCCCAAACAACAAGTGTTGATATGGACCCTGTGAAAAACAAAGACTTACAACTTTGGGTCAGACTTTACACTAGTACAACCTCTATGGTGGAAAATTGTGTGGAGATATATCAAAGAACTTAAAGTAGCCCTACCATTTGATCCAGCAATCCCACTTCTGGATATATAACCAAAGGAAAAAGGTCATTTTATTAAAAGGACACCATCATTTGAGTATTTATAGCAGAACAATTCACAATCACAAAGACATGGAAATAACCCAAGTGCTGCATCAATACAGCACTTGTATTATTTAATCCAATAAATAAATTATTTAAATTATTATTTAATAATTATTAAATTTAATACTAATATTAATTAATATCAATCCATTAATGAATTGATTAATAAAATGTGATATATGCTGAAGGATCATCTCACTCTCCAAGACCAAACACACAAGGCTTTATTTTAAAATTTTTGAACTGTTTCAAAGATAACCTCTCTGCTGATGAACATCATGTCATGCCTCCTGACCACCTCCCTAAGCCTTTAGTCCCTATAGAGAGCCCTTAGGAAGCCCATATTGGTTGGGTCTAGTAGAACTCCTAACCTGGGGGGAGGTTACACTGCTATTTTGGCTCCAACAGGACCTTGTTGGGAGCCAGCTCAAATAGTTAAGCCCTATCATGAACACCAAAAGTCTGAGAGTAGCAGCAAGCTCCCAGAGCAGCACTGGAAGAACTGGTGTATGAATAGCCTCCAGATGGAAGAGAGGGACAAGAGAGACAGAGGGCCCTCATCTCTAAGTAGGAATCCAATAACTCAGTTCCATTTCCTGACCTTCTGTGACAGCAAGGGTCATATGAAAGAAGAATAGAGAGGGACAATGCAGGAATGAGGAGCTGAAAACTACATCAATCACCGTCCTTGGCCCATTGCTGCTGCAGATACCAGAGAAGCCCCAGCCCAGAGTACTTCCAGATGATGAAAGATTCCAGAGAGGGTGAAAGATCATCATCACACTCTCTGACTCTTAGGAACCCTGTACTGTGTGAGAGGGAAACTCTGAATCCTGATGAGAGATGTTTCTTTCACAGCTTTCACCACTCACCGTCATTGTTAATCACTTGAGGAATGATAAAGTCATCCAAAATGCCAAGGACCTTTTCCTTACTTCTGAAGTCCAAAATGAGTGCTCTTTTGCTACCATGCTGTCTGTCCTTGATTCCAACACCATAAAGTGGAATATTCCTTATGTACAAGCAGCCTTTTTAAAGTATTTTTGTTCTTCATTTTCCTTCTTTGCACTCCCGTATAACACAGGCTAGTCATGTATACTGGGATTATTTTTTAGAACCCCTACTCTTTAGTGCAATAAAGTAGATGGATCTGGAACCTCCTGTATCACCAAATGATTCTCAGACAGCTGGAGTAACTTTGCTACCACTCTTCAATCCCTTATGGGATTTTTTTCAGAAAAAAATTGACCATGCTTAATTTAGCAGTGGCTAGCACAGACTTGTCAAAGATTGGACATTTATTACTGAAGAATTGACTTTGTTTTATGAGGAGGACCCCCTTGGGCAATTGAAGCAATGTCAAAAATACACTTTTGGGACATGATCAAACTTAATAGTTTCTGCACAGCCAAGAACACAGTAAATAAAGCAGGTAGACAGCCCTCAGAATGGGAGAAGATATTTGCTGGTTATGTCTCTGCCAAATGTTTAATAACCAGAATCCACAGAGAACTCAAACGTATTAGCAAGAAAAAAACAAGTGATCCTATCTCAGGGTGGGCAAGGGACTTGAATAGAAATTTCTCTAAAGAAGATAGGCGCATGGCCTACAGATATATGAAAAAATGCTCTCCATCCTTAATCATCAGAGAAATGAAAATTAAAACTACTTTGAGGTACCACCTAACCCCAGTAAGATTAGCCCATATAAAAAAATCCCAAAACCAGAGATGTTGGCATGGATGTAGAGAAAAGGGAACACTTCTACACTGCTAGTGGGAATGTAAATTAATTCGTTCTTGTTGGAAAGACATCTGGAGAACACTTAGAGAACTAAAAACAGACCTGCCATTTGATCCTACAATTCCTTTATTAGGTATATATTCAGAAGACCAAAAATCGAATTGCAACAAAGATATTTGTATCAGAATGTTTATTGCAGCCCAATTCATAATTGTTAGGTCATGGAAGAAGCCCTCCTTGATTAAGTATATTACTAGATACTTTCTTTGCATTTATTGTGAACACTATCATGTCTTTGATTTGACTCTCAGCTTAATAGTTACTGGTGTATAGAAATGTTAATGATTTATGTACATTGATTATGTGACCTTAGGATTTGCTGAATTTTTTATCAATTTCAGGAGTCTAATGATGAAGACATTGGGGTTTTCCTATATATAAGATCCTATCATCAGGATAGGATGAAAGCACTTTATTTCTTTCTCTTTCATAATTACTTTGGCTAGAACTTTCAGGACTATGTTGAACAGAAGTGGTGGCAGTGAGCACCATTGTCTTCTTACAGTTAATACAGCAATGTTTTCAACTTTTCCCCATTCTTTATGATGTTACCTGTGGGTTTGTCATATATAGCTTTTGTAATTTTGAGACATATTCCTTCCACACCTAGTCTGTTGAAAGTTTTTACCATGAAATGGTGCCAGATTTTGGAATGCAAATTAGTACAACCTCTATGAAAACATGGAAAATCCTCAAAGGACTAATGTAGTGTACAAGTTGACCTAACAACCTCACTATTGAGTATCAATCCAGAAACAATAAAACTTTTCATTGAAAAGAAAGTAGCATTTTAATATTGAGGGTATATTGCAGCACAACTCACAATTACAAAGATGTGGAATCAGCTCAAGTGCCCATCAATTTCTGAATGGATTAATGAAATGTGGCATACACATAAATACATACATACATGCACCATGGAATACTACTCACCCATAAAAATGATGAATTAGTGCTTTCTGCAACAAATTGTATGGACTGGAGATCATTATTCTAAGTGAAGTATGTAAAAACATAAAGGGAAAGAAAATATCACATGTACTCACTATTCAACTGAAACTAACTCATGAGCATACATCTGCATAGAGGGAAGTAAAGCTCAGTTAAATCAAACATAGAGGAAGGGTGATGAAGGAATGGGTTAAAAGCTACCTAACAGGTACAATGAGCACTTTTTGGGTGATGGGCACAGTTATGTCCATGACTCAAGCACTAGAAAAGTGATTCATGTAACTAAAAATATTTGTACCCCCTCAATGTTATGACAAAACAAACACAAAATAAAAATAAAACAAATAGGGAGGGGTGGGGAAGGGGAAGGTAGAAGGGTGGCTGGGTGGTGGAAGGGTGACTGGAAAGATCACCTATATATATCTGTCTAACAAGGGTACAAATGAACTTTTCTGGAACTAGAATATAAATGTTTTGATACAATAACTAAGCAAATGACAAGAAATCTATGTTAACCAGCTTGATGAAAGTATCTCAAATTGTATATGAAAACACTACACTGTACCCCATGTTTGCATTAATGTATACAGCTATCATTTAATAAAAAAATTAAATGGTATGCACAGCCCCCCCCCCAAAAAAATAAAACAAATTCCAAAGCAAATGGGTTTTTGCCTTATTCTCAGGGGTAATCAAGAGCTGCTGAGGATGTTTTCCTTTCCTTTCTTTTTCTTTGTAGCAAGCTGCATTTCTAAAAGTTTGATACAATAGTCAGAGATGACTAGGAACAAGCAGAGAGAACACTCAAGGGGCTTCAATATAGTCCAAGGTTGAGCTGATAGAAGGCTCACTGCACTGAGGATGACAGTGCAGCAACTGGAATGGGACAGATGTGAGAGATATTTTCCAAAGAGAGTTGGCAGAATATGGTGACTGATTGGATACAGGGTGAGGAAAAACGTAAAAAATTTTTTGGTATCCTAACACATTTTTCTCACAACCCCACACAAGTACTAAGTGCTGTTGGCTCCTATTCCAGTTCAGACTATTTTAAATTGATTATTGTACTTGTTTTTTTTTTTTCTCCAAAGCTTTTCACAATGCCTTCTGGGGTAATTAGAGACCCAGAGGGTTTGACAGAGCTAGTCACCATCCTTATCAAATGATTATTTATCATAATGAGTATTATTATTTATACTCATACATCTCTGGGTAATATCCATTACTTTTAAGCTAAACTCCAGCAGATGGATGAAATGTGGAGAGGTTAGCATTTAGAAAGACAGAAGTAGGCTTGGCGCCCATAGCTCAGTGTTTGGGGCACCAGCCACATACATTGAGGCTGGTGAGTACGAGCCCAGCTCAGGCCTGTTAAACAACAACAACTGCAACAACAACAACAACAACAAAAATAGCTTGGCATTGTGGTGGCTGGCACATGTAGTCCCAGATACTTGGGAGGCTGAGGCAAGAGAATCACTTAAGCCCAAGAGTTGGAGACTGATGTGAGCTGTGATGCCATAGCACTCTACAGAGGGTGACAAAGTGGGACTCTGTCTCAATAAAAAAAAAGGAAAAAAAAAGAAAGACAGAAGTAAATTATACCATAAGAACACAGACTTATATCACCTCATTTTCTAGAGCATAAAACTGAGCCTCTCAGAGGGCTCTTGAGTTTGCCCAGTATTATTTGTTTGGCAAAACTCATTTTTCATAGCAGCATTTTTCCTCTAAAGTTTCTATGTTGCCCCACTCTAATTAGGACTGAAAGTCTGCAATATAACTAAAGGGTGACAGTTTCCTTAAACTACAGCATGGAATTTAACCAAGGAGTATCTTTTATGATGAACGGGTCCTGGTTTTTACTATAAACATTGTCATATAATACATCAGTTTTGAGGAAGTGCAAAGATAACAGCCTTTATGAATGGCAGGGCTTTTGGTATTTTTCTTCTCTTTTCTGAATGTTTGAAGCTCACAAAATTAGAAGTTTATCATAGTGGTAAAGCTTTTCTTAGGATCCTAACTCTTACTCAAGCTTTAAAAAGAACACAGCTTTATAAATATCTAGAAAGGGTTGTTCCATCACTGGATTTAGAAATATTGTGGCTTTGCTACTGTAATCAGCTGAAAGTTCTATGAATAGAGGAACTTAGTGTCAATGGAATCAACATTTTTAAAAAGAAATCTAGTTACTTTTCTGTATGCATAAGGTTGATTGGAGATTTTACACATAAAGAGGGATTTAGTGCCACTGAATCTCCAACAGATTGCTGAGACCACCAATTTCACACCATCCCTTCACAGTATAGAGAGAAGAGAACAGCCTGGGAGCACTAGGAATGAAAAAGTTTTGAACTGCTTATAGCAAAATCTTGATGCCATTTTTAACTGATCTGCTTTTCCTGGACAAGAGGTGGTTCCAATTATTTTGCTAAAATGGCGTCAAAAAATTCACAATTCACTAGAAGTACACCCCATAAAATTTGCTGGAAAAGAAAGTTAATTTGAAAAATCTTTTTTGCAAAGGACATCTACCAGGTGGTTGATAAAATTGTTTGTGCTATGTTTCCAGTCACCCAGGATAAACTGTTTGCATTTTTTGGTCACAATATGGAATTCTATATTGATATTATGACCATGTTACACTTGAAAGGGAAGTATAAACTAGAACCAGTGCATTTCTTTGTGTCCAGTACAACTTCTCCCCATTCCAAGGCCCAGTCTTATATTCCCAAAGATAGAAAACTGTCTGAAGAGCAAATTAGCCATCACCTTATGGATTTTGGAGGTATTGCCAAAATTAAAGTTGCTGAAGACAAGCAACTTTTGCAACAATATATTCCCATACTGGTGGCATATGCATACATGACAAGTATTTACACCCTTGATAAACCTTCCAAAACTATTCTTTCTTTTGACTTAATGTGCTTTTTTTTTTTTTTTTTGAGACAGAGTCTGACTTTGTCACCCTTGGTAGAGTGCCATGGCATCATAGTTTACAGCAATCTCAAACTCTTGGGTTTAAGAGATTCTCTGGCCTCATTCTCCTGTGTAGCTGGGACTACAGGAACCCGCCACAAGGCCCAGCTATTTTTTTGGTTGTAGTTATCATTGTTGTTTGGCAGGCCCATGCCAGGTTCTAAGGCTGCCAACTGCTAGTGTATGCAGCTGGCACCCTAGCCACTGAGCCTGGCTATTATTTTTAGAGATGAGGTCTCACTCTGGTTCAAACTGGTCTCAAACCTGTGAGCTCAGGCAATCCACTTTCCTCAGCCTCCTAGAGTGTTAGGATTACAGGCGTGAGCCATTGTACCCGGACCTTAATGTGCTTTATTGGTTCCAAAGACATAGAAAAATTACATAAGCAGCTGGCCTTCATAAGCTGCTCCCAGACCTTTCCAATGATGACCTCCAATTTCTACTGCTTTACTCCTCTGACATTCTACTTACATGTCCTGATTTGTACTGTTTACTTTGTAATTTCCTAAATACACTGTCCTGCCACAGCAAGTTTGTCCATCCATGAGAAGATTCTGAAAATACTATAAAATACTCTTTATTTAATTAATAGATATCACCATAATCATCTGTCACTGATCCCATAATACTACCTCCTATTGTGATTACTAGTTTCAAATTAGCCTGCAAAAAGGCATGAAATTCATATTAAAAGAATCATAATATCTGCTTAACAAAGATAAATCTGGGCTCTGTATGTCATCTTGGTACCTACAAGTAGGCCCCAGTCATTGGCTTCCAAATTTACATCTATGTAATACTAATAATATGTATAGTTAAATCTCTACACAAAGAGACTGACTCAACTTTGACAACACTCATTTTGAGTAAAAATGCTTTTATGCCACTCTGGATGATGCATCTTAGAGAAAGCTTTCTAAGTCTTTAGGGGCTTTGTCTCCACACTATTTCTGGTCAGTCAACCTGTTTTCTCACTTGTCTTAGAAGTAAGGGAGGAGATTTCACATTAGGCTAATAATTGATTTGAACCTAAGTAAAAGCAAGATTCTTTTTCCTAGGTTATGAAGTTATAAACTAGGAAAGCATAAACTGTTACCAATATTACCTGTGTAATTGGTTGTTACCTGTGTTAAAATGTTTTGCTGTTTTGGTTGTTATCTGTGTTGAAATGTTGCTACTTTTAGAAGGAATCTTGATAGTTTCTGAATTTAAAGTTAAATTGATAATTTTCTATGTATAATTGGGGCTGTGACTAGTAATAGCACAAATTCTGCTTTCAAGGGAAAAATAAATAAAAAAGAAGAAGAAAAACTTGACAGCTTTTCTTATTGTTAAATGGCCTTTATAAAACAATTTAAAGGGGTATAGCCAACAGTTGTTTAACAGATAAATAATACAGTTATAATAGATAGATTCTAGTGTTCTATAGCACTGTAGGATGACATAATTAAAAATTATTTATTGTATATTTTCTAATAGCTAATTGAGTGGATTTTGAAGGTTCCCAATGCACACAAAAAATAATAAATGTTTTAGGTGATGGATATGCTAATCCCCCTGATTTGATCATTATACATTACCTATGAGTATCAAATTATCATAAATATATGCAATTATGTGTCAATTAAATTAATAATAAAAGTAACAATAGAATAAAAAAGATCATTTCCTAGTAAATCTTATATAAAGTAGAGGTCTCAATTTTACATATCTTTAAGTAATAAATATTATCTTCAATTTGTGACTCAAAAAAATTTAAGGAAACAATATTGTTAAAAATAGCCTGCTAAAAATCTAATGTGGTGATTTCACATTACTAAATTTGTTGAAAACTGAGAGTAGTATACTTAATTGATGACTTTGCTAACTGACTAAAAATGAGTTTAGACATTTTTTTCTAAAACCAAACACAGCTATATTTCTTTATTTTTCCACCTGAAATTGAGCTTAGCAGGCAGTACAACAAGTTGATATTAGTATGAGAAACAAGTCAAATGTTATAGGAGTGAATATTAGGTGTTTTAATTTCCCTATCTTGATTTTAGAGCACCGTCTACCGTGGAGAGATGTACTTCTTTGATTCTGAGGATCCTACTAATTCTTACTTCCTGCTTGTGACGGAGGAGGCTGACATTCGTGAAGATGTTAACATTGCACATTGCAATCATTGATGTACCTGTCCCCAGTTTCTCTGATAGTTACCCTGCAGCAATTATTCATGACTTTGAAATGGTTGATTTCTCATTCTTATACATATTCCAGAATTTTCTTTTTTTCCCCTAGCTCATTAGCAGGTAATAAATCCATGTAAAAATGTAAATCTATTTGAAGAAAAGCCTTTTCACTCCTTTGTTAGTGAATATACATTACTTGATTTTGAAAAATGTAGCTGGTTATTCTAATGGTAGTTGGAGAATTCATAGTGTTGATACATTCTCTGTGCTAACTTTGTCCTTCCCCAACAGGAAATGACTGTGTACCTGGACTTGCTGCTGGGAAACTGCTATCTGATACTCCTCAATACCTCTATTGTTATGCCTCCCAAGAACATGGTAGAGCTCTTTGGCAAGCTGGCAGTATTATTTTGGAAGTCAAATTTTTTATCTATAAGTATTTCCAAATAACTTACTTCCTTGTTTTAAAAAATAGTGAATTTGCCTAAAATGTTCCACTTAATTGCAATATTTTCTGTTTTTTTTTTTTTTTTTTTAATTGGTGGTGATTCATTGAGGGTACAAGGAACCAGGTTACACTGATTGCATTTGTTAGGTAAAGTCCCTCTTACAATTGTGTCTTGCCCCCAAAAGCTGTGACACACACTGAGATCCCACCCACCTCCTTCCTTACCTCTCTCTGCTGTTCCTTTTCCCCATCCCCTCCATCCTTCTCTCTTCTCTGCTCTCCCCCTTTCCCACCCTCCACCATGTATTAGGACATTAATTCTCATATCAAAATTGAATACATAGCATTCATGCTTTTCCATTCTTGTGATGCTTTATTAAGAATAATGTGTTCCACTTCTATCCAGGTTAATACAAAGGATGTAAAGACTCCATCTTTTTAAGGGCTGAATAGTATTCCATGGTATACATATACCACAGTTTGTTAATCCATTCCCGGATTGGTGGGCATTTAGGCTATTTCCACATTTTGTCAATTGTAAATTGAATTGCACTAAACAGTCTAGTGCAAGTGTCCTTATGACAAAATAATTTTTTTCCCTTTGGGGTACATGCCAAGTAATGGGATTGCAGGATCAAATGGGAGGTCTAGGTTGAGTTTTTTGAGGGTTCTCCAAACTTCCTTCTGAAAAAGCTGTATTAGTTTGCAGTCCCAATAGCAGTGTAAAAGTGTTCCCTTCTCTCCACATCCATGCCAGCATCTGCAGTTTTGAGATTTTGTGATGTGGGCCATTCTTGCTGGGGTTAGATGACATCGCAGGGTGGTTTTGATTTGCATTTCTCTAATTATTAGAGATGATGAACATGTTTGCATATGTTTCTAGCCATTCATCTGTCATCTTTAGAGAAAGTTCTATTCATCTCTCTTGCTCGTTGATATATGGGATTGTTGGCTTTTTTATGTGGATTAATTTGAGTTCTCTGTCCATCCTAGTTATCAAGCTTTTGTCTGATTGAAAATATGGAAATATCCTTTCCCATTGTGTAGGTTGTCTTTTTGCTTTGGTTGTTGTCTCCTTAGCTATGCAGAAGCTTTTCAGTTTAATTATGTCCCATTTGCTTATTTTTGTTATTGTTGCAATTGCCACAGAAGTCGTTTTCATAAAGTCTTTCTCCAGGTTTATATCTTCCAGTATTTTTCCTATTCTTTCTTTGAGGATTTTTATCATTTCATGCCTTAAATTTAAGTCCTTTACCCATCTTGAATCAATTTTTGTGAGTGGAGAAAGGTCGAGGTCCAGATTCAGTCTTTTATATGTGGATATTTTGTTCTCTCGGCACCATTTATTGAATAGGGAGTGTTTCCCTCGGTGTAAGATTAGGTGGTTGTAAGATGTTACTTTCATTTCCTGGTTTTCTACTCAATGCCAAGTGCATATGTCTCTATTTTTCTGTGAATACCATGCTCTCTTGACCACTATAGCCTTGTAGTACAGCCTAAAATCTGGTATGGTGATGCCCCCTGCTTTGTTTTTATTACTAAGAACTGCCTTAGCTTAGGCAGTTCTTAGTAATAAAAGAACTACCCCCCTTAGCTTAGGGTATTTTCTGGTTCCATACAAAACACAGAATTATTTTTTCCAAGTCTTAAAAGTATGATATTGGTATTTTAATAGGGATGGCATTGAATCAACAGATTACTTTTGGAAGTATAAACATTTTAACAATGTTGATTCTTCGTGACCATGAGCATGGTACATTTTTCCATTTGTTAATATCCTCTGCTGTTTCCTTTCTTGGGGTTTCATAATTTTCATTATAGAGGTCCTTAACCTCTTTTGTTAGGTATATTCCTAGGTGTTTCATTTTCTTTGAAGCTGTGGTGAAGTGAGTTCTGTCCTTAATTAACCTCTCATTTTGGTTGTTATTGAAGTATACAAAGACTACTGATTTGTGGACATTGATTTTATATCCTGAGATATTACTGTATTTTTTGATGACTTCTGGGAATCATGTGGTTGAGTCTTTGGGTTTCTCTACGTATAAGAGCATATCATCAGCAAAGAGGGAGAGTTTGACCTCCTCTGTTCCTATTTGGAGGCCCTTTATTTCCTTCTTCCTCCCTAATTGTATTGGCTAGAACGTCCAGCACTATAGTGAATAGTAATGACGACAGAGGACAACCTTGTCTGGTTTCAGTTCTAAGTGGAAAAGCATTCAGCTTTACTCCATTCAGTAAAATATTAGGTGTGGGTTTGTCATAGATAGCTTTGATCAGTTCAAGAAATGTGTCACCTATGCTCATACTCTTCAGTGTTCTAATTAAAAAAGGATGCTGGATTTTATCAAATGCTTTTTTGGCATCTATTGAGAGGATCATATGGTCTTAGTTTTTGCTTCTGTTGATACATTGATATCGTTTATGGATTTGCATATGTTAAATCAGCTTTGCATTATGGGGATGAAATCTACTTGATCCTGATGTATGACTTTTCTGATGATAAGCTGTAATCTATTGGACAAGATTTTGCTCAGAATTTTTGCATCTATATTCATTAGTGAAATTGGTTTGGAGTTCTCCATTTTAGTTGCATCTTTTCCTGGTTTTGGCATCAGGGTGATGTTTGCTTCATTGAACATGTTGGGGAACATTCATTTCTTCTCAATTTTTTGAATAATTTCTGCAGTATGGGAATAAGGTCTCCTTTGAAGATTTGATAGAATTCTGGTGTAAAGCCATCCAGATCAGGGCATTTTTTAATTGGGAGTTTTTTAAAATTTTTTCTTTATTCTCAGTGCTTGAAAATGTTTTGTTCAAGAACTCTGTTTTTTCCTGGATAAGGGTAGGGAGAGTGCATGATTCCAAATATCGATCCATTTCCTTCACATTGTCAAATTTCTGGGCATAGAGTTTCTGGTAGTATTCAGAGATAATCTCTTGTATCTCTGTGGCATCAGTTGTTATTTTTCCTTTATCATTCCTGATTGAGGTTACTGGAGATTTTACTTTTCTATTTCTAGTTACTCTGGCCAAAAGTTTATTTATTTCATTTATTTTTTCAAAAAAAAAAAAACTTGCTTCATTAATTTTCTGAATTTTTTTTTTCAATTTCATTAATCTCTGATTTAATTTTTGGTATTTCTTTTATTTGGCTAGGTTTAGGCTTAGATTTACTTCTTTTACAATTCCATAAGATGGTTTGTGAGTTTGTTGATGATCTCTTTCTTTTTTTCAAATGAAGTTGCATAAAGTGATAAATTTTTCTCTCAGGACTGCTTTTGCTGTATCCCACAGATTTTGGTAGCTTGTGTCTTCATTGTTGTTATTCTCAAGGAAGTTAATGATTTCCTCTTTTATTTCTTTCTGCACCCAACTGTAATTCAGCATAAGATTGTTTACTTTCCACGTTTTTGTGTGAGGTTGAACTTTTAAATTTGAGTTCTACCTTTAATGCCTTGTGATCTGAGAAGATACAACATAACATATCAATTCTTTTGATTCTGTTGAGGTTTGATATGTGTCCTAGGATATGATCAATTTTGGAGAATGTTTCATGGGCCGATGAGAAGAATGTATATTCTCTAACTTTGGGATGGAGCATTCTATATATGTCTATCAAGCACAGTTGTTCTAGGGTCTCATTTAAGACCTTTGTATCTTTGTTTAATTTCTATTTGGAGAATCTGCCCAGGTCTGTAAAAGGAATGTTAAAGTCTCCTGTTATTATGGTGTTACAGGATATCATATTGCTCAGACTAATTAAGGTCTGTTTCAAGAATCTGGGAGCATTTACCTTTGGTGCATAAATATTTAGAATTAAAATGTCTTCTTGCTGTATTTTTTCCTTGACCAATATGAAGTGTCCATCTTTTTCTTTTTTGACTTTAGTTGCTTAAAATCCACATGAAACTGAAAATTAGATTGCAACCCCTCTTTTCTTCTGAATTCTGTTTGCCTGAAAAATTGTCTTCCAACCCTTAACTCTGAGTTTTAATTTGTCTTTTGAGGTAAAGTGTGTTTTCTGTAGACAACAAATGGATGGCTACCGTTTTTTAATTCAATCACTCAATCTATGTCTCCTCAATGGGGAATTCAAGCAATTAACATTTATTGAGATAATTAATAAGTGTGGTAGCATTCTATTCATCTTATTTTATGAGTGTCCATTGCTTAGTTTTGTTTTTTGCATCATTGTGGAAGCTAGGTTCTGTCCTTTAATTTCTGGGTGCCTACTTTGCTGGTGGTCCATTGTGATTGTCAGTGTGTAGAACAGGTTGAGGTATTTCCTGTAGAGCTGGTATCATTGTGGCAAATTTCCTCAGTGTTTCATATCAGTAAAATATTTGATTTCTCTCTCAATTTTAAAGCTTAGCTTAGTGGGATATAGAATTCTGGGCTGGAAATTATTCTGTTCAGGTAGATTAAAGGTAGATGACCATTGTCTTCTGGCTTGAAAAGTTTCATTAGAGAAGTCTGCAGTCACCCTGATGCATTCCCCCCTGTAGGTCAATTGGTGCTTATTCCTGGCAGCTTGCAAAATCTTTTCTTTTGTCTTGATTTTGAACAGGCTCATCAGAATGTGTCTTGGAGAAGCTCTTTTAGAGTTGAGGTGATCTGGGGTCTGACATCCCTGTGAAAGCAGTGTGTCAGAATCTTTGGTGATATTCGGGAAGTTTTCATTTATAATATTCCCCAGTATGGTTTCCATTCCTCTGTGGCATTGTTCTCCCCCTTCTGGGATACCTATAACTCATATGTTTGAATGCTTCATAAAGTCCCATACTTATGTCAGTGAATGTTCTGATTTCTTTTTTTTTCTGCCTCTTTAACTATATGAATTATCTCAAGAGCTTTGTCCTCTACCTCTGAGATTCTTTCTTCTGCATGGTCTAATCTGTTGTTGATACTTTCTATTGTGTCTTTAAGTATCCTAATTTACTGCTTCGATTTCTTCAGCTCTGCTATATGCTTTCTATATTCTTCATATCATTCATCTCTTATTTGATTCTGTTTTTCAATTTCCTTTTGGTTCTTTCCACTTTCTCAGCAATTTTCTTCATTGTTTTCATCATCTGTATATTAAATTCCCCTTCTGTCATTCTAACATTGGATTAATTGAAAAAATTTTTGTATATAAACATATTCTGTGAACTTTAAACTACTCTAAAAATAAAAACTCTTTTATCTTTTATTCAGGAGGATTTCAATAGTGTCTTTAAGAATTTCTCCTTTCACTTTTTTTTTAACTTTTAGAGTGGTGAATACCTGCCCCCACACAACTGTAGTTAAAGAAGACCTGGTTTCTATGGAGGGAAATCATGATGTTAGTAACCTTGGCACTTTTATTTACCAACTTTGCAACAACAGAAAGTCCTTCTGCTTCTCCCTTCATTGCAGAAATTTCTTGCTGAGTAGGCAACTTATTCCTTACTTCACCCTATATTACACAGTGGAGGGAAGTGCAGGTAAAAATGAAGAGCAATATTACACGATGTCAGGGAAAAATGAAGAACAATATTACATAACTTTTCATTTACACATTAAAAGATCAAAAGCTATCTTTCTGTGCATTTCCTCAAAGGTTTCAACAAACATGTTATTGATAAATGCTGGAAGATTAGACACTTTCCCAGTGAATTTATTGTTGAAACAAAGATCTAGTAAGAATGAGGGGTAACAGATAAAGTGTGTCTTATGGTAATAAGAAGGCAGAGATGTATGGTATTGTTTTAATATTAAAGTTTATTGGATATTCCAGGTATTTACTCACAAATTTACTCTATTGCTTATACTTAAGGAAAAAAAAAAAACTACAACCACTGCAATCTCTTGTCAAATTTCAGTTTATTTGTCTTTCCTTTATATTTTAAGCTAAAATTAAATGTTTCTAATTTTTCCTTTAGACTTACAGGTTTTGATTACTGAAAACAACATGAATATGTCGGCTAATATTCTGACAATAAATTTGAGCCATCGTTTTATGAAAGTAAGCTCATCACTCAATAATATTTTAGAGCACATTTTACATTTGAAATATTTAAGAATCTTTTTTTAACTGTTTGTGTAAAGCATATCAACTCTCAATCTTGCTTTGTTTTTCTTTTTTTTTTTGCAACTTTTCTGAGTTTATAAATTGCATCTTTGTGTTTCTGTTAGGTGCTCTCTGTAATAAAACTGTTTTAAATGTGAAAAATATTCTTGGGAAAGTGATTTTTCAGTACTGCAGTGATTCCTTCTCACAGATATGTGTATTGTGACATCCACAAAACTTTATAGGTGCTGAATGCTGTAAGTAGTTGAGGATGTTTGAATTCTATAACTCTATAATAAATTTTACTGTATTAACAGCTATTTATTTTATTTAATCACTTAAAATATGCTTAATGTGAATAACTAATATTATTTACTTTGGTCCACCTGCAACAGACTGAAAATTATGAACTTAACTATTTCCCCATTCCTAACTCTACAAACTTATATTTTATTATTCCATATTTTCCTCCTTTATTGACATTATAAAATTAGTAATAAAAATAAGGTTATAAAAGGAGGGAGGAGTATTGAATTTTATCAAATACTTTCTATATATTATTTCTTTTTTAGTGACTGAGTAATATTCCATGGTTTACATATAACACAGCTTGTTAATCCATTCCTAGATTGGTGGGAATTTAGTCTGTTTCCACATTTGCGATATTGTAAATTGAGCTGCGATAAACAGTGTAGTGCAAATGTCCTTATGGTAAAAGAATGTTTTGTCTCCTGGGTAAATGCCCAGTAATGGGATTAAAGGACCAAATGAGAGATCTAGTTTGCGTTCTTTGACGATTTTCCATAATTCATTCCAAAAATGTATTAGTTTGCAGTCCTACGAGCAGTGTAAAAGTGTTCTTTCCACATCCATGCCAGCATCTGTACCTTTGAGACTTTGTGATGTGGGCCATTCTCACTGGAGTTAGGTGGTATCTCACAATGTTTTTTTTTTTTTTTTTTGGTGTGTTTGTTTGTTTGCTTAAGACAGAGCCTCACTATGTCACCCTGGATAGAATGCTATGGTGTCATAGCTCACCAGAACCTCAGACCTTTGGGCTTAAGTAATTCTCTTGCCTCAGCCTTCCAAGTAGCTGGGACTACAGGTGCTTGCCACAATGCCTGGTTATTTTTTTATTGTAGTTGTCATTGTTGTTTTGCAGGCCTGGGCTGGTTTCAAACCTGCCACCTCCAGTGTATGTGGCTGGCACTCTAAAGGCTAAGCTACAGGCACTGAGCCTCAGGGTGGTTTTGGTTTGCATTTCTCTAACATTTAGAGATGACAACCATTTTTTCCATATGTTTGTTAGCCATTCATCTGTCTACTTTACAGAAAGTTCTATTCATCTCTCTTGCCCACTGATATAGTTATCAAAAATATAACTTTTTATGTTGATTAGTTAGAATTCTCTGTAGATTCTAGTTATCAATCTTTTGTTCAATTCATAATATGCAAATATATTTTCCCATTCTGATGGTTGTCTATTTCCTTCAATTGTTGTCTCCTTAGCTATGCAGAAGCTGTTCAGTTTAACTAAGTCCCGTTTGTTTATTTTTCTTGTTGCAATTGCCACTGAAATCTTCTTCATAAAGTCTTTCCTCAGGCCAATACCTTCAAGTGTTTTTCCCCACTTTCTTCAAGGATTTTTATTGTTTCATGTCTTGAATTTAGATCTTTTCTCGTTCGTGAACAAATAATAGTGAGTGGTAAAAGGTTTGGGTCCAGTTTCAGTCTTTTACACATGAAAGTTTACCAATTTCACGCTACCAGCTCTCCCAGCACTACTTACTCAATAGGGATTCTTTCCCCCAGTGTATGTTCTTTTTTGGTTTATCAAAGATTAGATGGCATCATCTCATTGTTTTCTATTCAGTTCCAGGTGCCTATGTCTCTATTTTTGTGCCAATACCATGCTGTTTTGATCACTATGACCTTGAAGTACAGCGTAAAGTCTGGTAGCTTTAGCTATACAAGATTCTTTTCTGGTTGCATGAAAAATGAAGAATTATTTTCTCCAAGTATTTTTATTTATTTACTTATTATTAGACAGAGTCTTTTTACATTGTCCTCAGTAGAGTGTCATGGTGTCACAGCTCATGGCAACTCTAACTCTTGGGTTCAGGGAGATTCTTTTACCTAAGCATTTGAAATAGCTGGGACTACAGGTGCCCAATGTAACACCTGGCTAGTTTGTTGTTGTGGTTGGTGTTGTCATTGTTGTTTAGCAGGCCTGGGTCAGGTTCAAAACCACCAGCTCTGGTGTATGTGGCCAGTGCCCTATCCACTGAGCTATGGGCGCTGAGCCTGTTTTTTCCAAGTCTTGGAAGTATGATGTTGGTATTTTAATGGGAGTTGCATTGAATATGTAGATTGCTTTGGGAACTATAGACATTTTAAAAATGTTGATTCATCCCAGCTATGAGCATGGCTTATTCTTCCATTTGTTTAAATATTCTGCTATTTCTTTACTTAGAGTTTCATAATTTTTTTTTTATAGAGGTCCTTCACCTCTTTAGTTAGATATATTCCTGGATCTTTCATTTTCTTTGAAGCTACTGTGAAAAAAAAAATAGTGCCCTTGATTAAATTCTCATTTGGCTGGGTTTTTTTTTGCACATAAAAAACTACATTCCTTTTATATCCTGAGACCTTACTATATTTTCTGATTACTTCCAGGAGTCTTGTGCTTGAGTCTTTGGTGTTTTCCAAATATAAGATCATATCATTGGCAAAGAGGGAGGGTTTGACTTCCTCTGCCACCATTTGGATGCCCATTATTTCCTTCTCTTGCCTGATTGTATTGGCTAGAACTTCTAGCACTATGTTAAATAGTAGTGGTGACAGAGAGAAACCTTGTCTGGTTCCAGTTCTAAGTACAAAAGTTTTAGTTTTGCTTTCTTGTGTATAATATTAGCTGTAGGTTTGTCATAGATGGCGTTGGTCAGTTTAAGAAATGTGACACCTACAGCTATGTTCTTCAGTGTTGTAATTAGAAAAAGATGTTGGATTTTATTGAATGCTTTTTCTACATCTATTGATAAGATCATATTGTCTTTGTTTTTGTTTCTATTGATATGGTGTATTATGTTTATGGACTTGTGCATGTTAAACCAGGCTTGCATCCCTAAAACCTACTCGATTGTGATGTATAACTTTTTTTTTTTTTTGAGACAGAGCCTCAAGCTATCCCCCTGGGTAGAGTGCCATGGCATTACGCTCACAGCAACCTCCAACTCCTGGGCTCTAACGAGTCTCCTGCCTCAGCCTCCCGAGTAGCTGGGACCACAGGTGCCCACCACAACGCCTGGCTATTTTTTTAATTGCAGCCATCATTGTTGTTTGGCGGGCCCGGGCTGGGGATTTGAACCTGTCACCTTTGGTGTATGTGGCTACTTGAGCTGCTTGAGCCACAGGCGCCAAGCCGTGATGTATAACTTTTTATGAAAAGCTGCAATCTATTGGCCAAGATTTTATTGAGAATTTTTGCACCTATATTCATTATTGAGATTGGCCTGAAATTCTCCTTTTTATTTGGGTCTTTTCCTGGTTTTGGTATCAGAGTTATATTTGCTTCATAGAATATGTTGGGGAAGATTCATTCCTTCTCACTTTTTTGGAATAGAATCTACAGTGTAGGTATAAGCTCATCTTTGAAGGTTTTATAGAATTCTGATGTGAAGCCATCTGGACTAGGGCATTTTTGTTGTTATTGCTGTTGTTGTTGGGAGTTTCTTTATAGTTTGATATCAGTTCTTGAAATTGGGCTTTTCACAAAATCTATTTCTTCGTGGTTAAGTCTAGGGAGAGGATGTGATTTCTAGTATTGATCCATTTTCTCCACATTGTCAAATGTCTGGGCATAGAGTTTCTTGTAATATTCAGAGATGATTTCTTTATCTCTGTGGCATCTGTTGTTATTTCCCCTTTATCATTTGGGATAGTGGCTACTAGAAAGTTTACTGTCTTGTTTCCAGTTAGTCTGGTCAAAGGTTTATCTATTTTGTTCATTTTTTCAAAGAACCAACTTTTTGTTTTGTTAATTTTATGAATGATTTTTTTTATTTTCAATTTTATGGATTTCTGATTTAATTTTGGTTATCTCTTTTCTTCTGCTGGGTTTAGAATTAGATCATTCTTCTTTTTCCAATTTCATAAGATGATGGTTTTTGAGATTGTTGCTGCTCTCTCATTCAGTTTTTCATATGTAGGCATCTAATGCAATAAATTTTTCTCTCAGGACTGTTTTAGTTGTATCCCACAGGTTTTGGTATCTTGTGTCTTCATTGTTATTTTTGAGAAATTAAACTATTTCCTCAAGCATTCAGCATAAGGTTATTTAGTTTCCATGCCTTTGTGGGGCAATGAACATTTTTTGTTGCACTTAAGTTCCACCTTTGTAGCCTTGTACTCTGAGTAGAGAAAAGTTATAATTTCTATTCCTTTAATCTTGCTGTGGTTTAATTTGTATCCTATGATGTGATATGTTTTGGAGTATGTGCCATGGGTTGATGAGAAAAATGTATATCCATTTGCTTTGGGATGGTATGTTCTGTAAATATCTATTAATCCCCTTTGTTCTAGGATCACATTTAAGTCCTTTGTATCTTTGTTTAGTTTCTGTTTAGAGAATCTGTCCATTTCTATTAAAGGGGTGTTAAAGTCCCTTGCTATTATGGTGTTATAGCCTAACATAATGTTCAGACCCCTCAACGTCTGTTTTGGAAATCTGGGAGCATTTCAGTTAGGTGCATAAGCACTTAAGATTGAAATGTTTTCTTGTTGTATGGTTCCTTTGACCAGTAAGAAGTGCCCATCTTTGTCTTTTTTGACTTTAGTTTCCCTAAATCAACTTTTATCTGAGAATAAGTTTGCAATTCCTCCTTTCTTTTGACCCCCATTTGCTTAAAATACTATTTTCCATCCCTTGACCCTGAATCTTATTTGTCCTTCAAGCCTAAGTGTGTCTCCTGTAGACAGAATATGGATGACTTTTTTTTTTTAAATCCAATTATCCAGTCTATGCTTCTTCAGTGGGGAATTCAATCCATTGATATTGATTGAGATAATTGATAAGTGTGGTAGAATTTTATTCATCTTATTATGAGAAAATCTGTTGTGTAGTTTTAGCCTTTGCATCATTGTAGAAACTAAGTTTTGGCCTTTTGGTGCTTGGTGTTTGCTTCGGTGATGATCCATTGTGGTGTTCAGTGTTGAGAATAGATCTAAGTATTTCCTATACAGCTGGTCTTATTGTGGCAAATTTCCTTAGTGCTGGTATATCCAAATTTTTTTTTATTTCTCCACCAATTTTGAAGCTTAGTTTGACAGGATACAGAATTCTAGTCTGAAAACTGTTTTGTTTAAGTGTACTGAAGGTGGATGACCATGCTTTTCTGGTTCGGAAAGTTTTGGTTGAGAAGTCTGCTATTATCCTCATGGTTCTGCCCTTGTAGGCCAGTTGGTGCTTACTCCTATCTGCTTGCAGAATTTTCTCCTTTGTCTTGACTTTGGACAGGTTCATTATAATGTATCTTGGAAAGGTTCTGTTAGAGTTGAGATGACCCAGGTTTCGATGTCTGTCTGAAATGAGTGTGTCAGGATCTTTAGTAAAACTTGGGATGTTTTCATTTATGATAGTCTCCAGTAGGGT
Organism: Galago senegalensis; assembly: GCA_963575145.1. Classification (NCBI taxonomy): domain Eukaryota; kingdom Metazoa; phylum Chordata; class Mammalia; order Primates; family Galagidae; genus Galago; species Galago senegalensis. Next base: position 2,254 of record CAUYTI010110485.1, on the reverse strand, counting down.
TTCCATGCCTTTGGGACCATCTTCTTCCCCTTCAGGGATTCCTATTACTTGTAAGTTTGATTGCTTCATGAAGTCTCATAGTTCTCTAAGTGCCTATTCTGCTTTCTCTCTCTTGTTTTCTGCCTCTGTAACTACCTGAGTTAACTTGAAAACTTTATCCTCTAGCTTCAGTGTTCTTTCTTCTCCATGATCTAATCTTTTTTTTTTTTTTTTTTTTCAGTTTTTGGCCAGGGCTGGGTTTGAACCAGGAGTTAGTGCCCTACTCTTTTGAGCCACAGGTGCCACCATAGTCGAATCTATTTTTGATACTTTATATTGCATCTTTACAATCTTTGATTGTCTCCTTCATTTCCTTAAGCTCTACTATACCCTTTATTCAATACATCTCTTGTCCAACTTTTGTTATTGTCTTAATAATCCATATTTTGAATTCCCTTTCCATCATTACCTATAAAGCACCACTGAGTATAAATTTTCATTTAGCCCATTTAACGGATAATTGCCAATAGATTACATCTTAAATTCAAGATGGATATATGCATGACCATTGACTAATTTGGCATGATTACTTCTTGTATTTAATGCCCCCCTTTATCATGTTTGTAATCCCAGCACTGTGGGAGGCTTGGGAGGGGTAATTGCTTGAGTTAAGAAGTTCGAGACTTGCCTGAGCAAGAGTGAAACTCCAACTCCTAAGAAAATGAAAAACCCAGCCAGGCACCACAGCAAGTATCTGTATTCCCAGCAGCTTCTGGAGGCTGAAGCAGCGGAATGCCCACAGCCCAAGTTTGAGGTTGCAGTGACCTATGATGCCACTGCACTCTGCTCAGGGGCATAGGATGGGACTCTGTCTCAACAACAACAACAAAAAAAAAGCAAAGAAATAATGCTACCCATTATCTAATCCTTAAAATGAAAGCTCTTGCATGCTCTTGTAATTTGCTCACAACTTTTTTGACATAAAAAGAGGATATCATTATTTCCTCATGAGGAGTGTGAGATCTATATAGCACACCAAAAATTTTATATCTCAGCATAACCCACATCCTCCTGTGATGTTACAACAAAATACAATATGCTTGGTAATTTATAAACAATATAAATGCATTGATAACAACTTGGGAGACTTGACAGTCCAAAATACAGGTTTGGTTCAGTGAAGGGCAGATTTCCATTTCTAAACTTAGCCTGTTATTGAGTCCTCTGGATGGGTAAAAAGATGTGTTCTTGCATGGAAGATTCAACATTGCCTCCTTAAGCTTTTTTATAAAGTCTTTAGTTCTACTGGCCAAAGCAGAGCCCTCATGACATGATCACCTCCTAAAGTTTCCATCTCTTAATACTGTGACATTGCTGATTAAGTTTTAACACTTAAATTTTGGGGGACATTCAGATCATAGAAACCCACATGAAACAGTATTATGCATAAGAGAAAACCTTAATATGTTATATACCAACAGGAAGAGACCATTAGAGGGTCACAAATGAAGATACAAGAGAGAAGGAAACAGTAGAGTGAGATCCTTGAGAAAGTGGTTGAAAAGAAAATTAAAATCACAATTTAAAAGATTGTCCTATGAAGAGGTAGTTAGGTCTCCTCAATTAATCTAGAGAAAAGAAAAGAAGGTTATTGGCAAAGTTTACTCTTATATTTCAAAATTCTGGATAATGAATTTGACTTTTCTAAGTACTGGTAATAAGATTAAGAGTGTGATCATGGAGTGGATAACTGAAGTGGAGAAAAAGTAAAGTTGCTGAGATGAGGAACTCAAGAATAAATACACCAGTGTATTAGATGTTTTATTTACATCAGTATTGATATAATTGAGAATAATGGCAGAATCTGAGATGGAAAGAATATAATACATGTGTCAAGTTTATAATAAACGATGGAGGCATAGGGGTGAATAGGAGGTGAGCATATTTGAAAAAGGGAAACTAGATTAAATTCTATAAGGCCTAAAGAAATATAAAGGATTTTTGTATGGGATGAGTAATAATGGTTTAAAAGCTTCTCGGACAAGATTTTAGGAGCATAACCATCAAAATCAGAAAAAAGTGAGAGATCATGCTACTGTTGAATGTAGTATTATTTTTTCAAGTGTTTTTTTTTTTTTTTTTTTTTTTGAGTGTTAACTATGTACATTGATACTCTTCTGGGGTACAGTGTGGGGTTTTCACATGCATTCTGAAATACTTCCATCAAACTGGTCAACACAGCCTTCATGTCATTTTCTCAGTTATTGCTTTAAAA